>JAUESE010094255.1:0-12193 GCA_032274725.1 Malacoctenus triangulatus | reverse complement strand
TGCAGCTGTAACTCCCCTGATCAGAGCGAGTTACACTGACTATAGTCAGCCTGGTTCCTCCATCAGTGATCTGCACTCTGTTGCCTGCTGTGACCTCAGAGCTGTCCTTCATCCATTGGTAAGAGAGCGAGGATCCAGACGAGGAGCAGGAGAGCCTGAGAGAATCTCTGAACTCAACCAAGTCAGTGGCTGAAGGATCCACTGTCACATTGGAGACCGGAGCTGTTGATGGAGAACAAAGTGGGCTGCTCATTAGCAAAGTATTGCTGGCCAACTCACTGTATGGTTCATTGTAATAAGACGCAGATCTGACGAATAAATTTTAATCAAAAGTTGTAAATCAGCTAATGTAAAAAACTGGCTAGAAAACACTCCCCTCAATTGAATTGATCGTTAAAAGGGTAAAAACATCAAATAATATTGTTGCTTCAAATCAATTATCAACAATAAATATAAGCCTCCATTAATCGATTCATCATTAATTACATTAGTGTTAGACTGCGTTTTTTTCACATTGGAAACATTACATTGAAAAAACTGGAAACAGCAACAAAGCTGGTCTACCTCAGACAGGATCCAAGGGGTTCTTGTGTCAGTTACAATCCTGCAGAGGTGTTTTCTAAATGTGTTGTTAAAGAAAGCTAAATATAAACTCTGAGAAATGTCAAATGTTACATTTGAAAATGTGTTGTTTTTTTCACATTAAAAACAATATCAAATTGAAAAAAGGAAACAGCAGAAAAGCAGCAAAGCAGATTAATTTCTGCTCCTACTCACCATAAACTCTCAGTGAGGTGGATCCTACCTGAGGTAGACCACTTGATGGGAGAATGTTGACTGTGTATTCTCCTTCATCACTGACAGCCAGATTTCTGAGCTCCAGAGACCAGGTAGAATCAAAGACAGTGACTCTGCCTTGATAATCTGGGTAGATAACATCTTCAGCAGGAGGAGGACGTGCTGTTATTATGGGGTTAACACCAAAGCTCCAGGTCACGGATGCAATCTGTGTCACTGGTGGACTCAGTGTTGTGTTGAACATCACTGAGCCTCCTTTGGTAGCATTCAGGGGACCATCTGGTAACACACCTGCTCCTTCTGTCACACCTGAGAGAAACAATTACAATTTAAATGTAAATTCAGTAGAAGATGCAAAAAAACTTTGGAATAATTCAGAGAAACATGACAAACAACAAACTGAGCTGGTTGGTCACAATGAACATTTTGCACAACAGTTTGTGCTTTTTTAAAAAAAAAAATCCAAACTGCAAAATTTATTAGATAACCTGCAAACGCATGTCACCTCCTCAACATGCCTGGTCTGTTTCTCAATGCAATTCTTCATGTCAATGAAACTGTCAATCATTAAAACAAGACGTCCTGAGACTATTGTTTCTGAACAAAATAGTAAAATGGTTTAATCATGTTTCAAATGCAACGCAAGTCAGATCTTTGTGACATGACATGAAAATGTTGAAGACAGCACGAAACATTATTTACATGCCTGTTTGTAAACTAGTGAAACCAAACAATGTTCAAGTAATGCTGTACTTCTTGTCGGTTCTGTTCCTTCATTATTTTTGTTTTGAGAGCTTTTTGGTACCAGGAACCACACAAAGACCCTGCAGAGCATATTTCAATGTTTTTAGCAGCTTAAGCCATGTTTTTTGTCTCATCTCCTTGTTCGCATTCAGTTTTCCTGTTTTGTTGTTGGAGCTCTCATTTCAGATTCACTGTCCTTCCTGTTTCCTGGGTGAATGATTAATTCCACCTGTTCTACTTCCCTGTGCCAGTTTCTCTCCAGTTAGCCGTCAAATAACACCAACTCGTTTGAGCCTCAGACACTAATTTTTCTTATCAAATGACAGCATATTACGATGATTTGGACAGTTGACAAATTGTTGTGAAGGTTCAACTAAGAATTCTGAACCGGAAAATGTACAGAAGTGACTGAGAGAAACAATAAACAAGCACATCAACACGAACACTTCTTGTAAAAGTAAAACCAACTAAAATAGAGACACTCACCTGTAGCCACAGCGAGGATAAAGACTAAAGGTAACATGGTCACTTGGTTAATCCACAGGGAGAGCAGACACAGTCAGGGAGAGTTGAACTATCAGAATGACTGATAACCTGGCAGCTCTTTGCACTGAATGAATCTCTTCCTAACTTGTTTTATTGCAGATTGATTGTGGCTGGAGGCTTTGAGGTGATGTCTCCCTCTAGTGAGTTTGTGCAAACTGTGTCAGTTCACATAAAAACAATCACCTCAGGTCAGTGATGACAAACTCATCTTAGTTCAGGAGCCACATTCAACTCCAATGGATTTCATTTGACCTGCAAAATTACAATCTCAGCTATTTGTTCGCAATAAGAGGAAAACCTGCAACGGTTTGATGACAATTGACGGAGTGAAATGATTTCTTCATTCAACCATTCATGAATGACAGTTTATATTATCACATTGCTTAGAATGTGCCTGTCTTCTGAAAACACAGGACAATTTATCCTGAAGTGGGTAAAATGAAGCTGGACAAATGATGGCAAGTGAAAATTCAAATACTGTATATTCAAGCAAAAGAAAGATGTGTTTAAAAAAAAAGAAGAAAAAGAGGAAGAAGATACTGTGTCACTGGAAGTGCCAAAAGAATTGAGTAAAATGATAGAAAAAAAAAAATTATGTAGGTGACTTACTTTTATAACTGACTTGAACTTTTTCTTTTACTCCCCATATATGGCACAAAATAAAAGTTTCCACTTGGTACACAGTGTGTAAGGTTTTCCTTAAGGCACGAGCGACCATCAAGCGTCCGGTTATGGCTTGACCGCTGAAGGTGATTTTTTTTCTCATAAAAACTGACGGTTTTCAAAACTCATTTGTGCCACCAGAGGGAGACATCAGCTTACAGCCTTTGGCCCCGGAAATTCTGCAGCTCAACACATAGGAGGAGATTGATTCAATAAAACGAGCTGCCAGGTCGACAGTCGTTCTGATGGTCCAACTTTCCCTGACTGCGTCTGCACCTGTCGTGGATTAACCAGGTGACCATGTTACCTTTACTTATTATCGTCTCTGTGGCTTTAACAGGTAAGTTTCTCGTTTTTTCTTCAGTTTGCTTCTGGAAAGTGATGTTTAGTTGACATGATTCTAACCAGTAGCCAAGAGAACGATCACTTAATTAATCTGGCCCGCAAAAGTTTGTCACATTATCAAAATGAAGTCTGTTTCTCGAGTCTTCATGTCTATGAAACTGTCGGTCATTACACTGAAATGTCTTGACACTTTTGTTTATGAACATGACTGGTCAATAGCTGTGTCATATTGAGTACTTCGAGAAATTACACATTTCTGTATGAAATGCAGAGTAATAGAGGCCTGTTTACAAATTTGTTAGGTTACAGTAATGCAAAGTGACAAGATGTTACACTGAAAGGTCATAAATGACCAACATTAAGGTTTATACATCAATGAGACGGTATATCGATAGCTGAGTCATTTACAGTGTGTCTGACATGAGACAGTAGTTCAGTGCAAATTGTTTAGTGATGAAGTCGTAGTTGAGGCTGCAGCCTCATCAGCTTCAGTACCATGAGTCCATAACTGACAACGTAGTCCGCAAATGCTCCTCTAATTTCATTTTAACTCTGTGAATATACTTTCTCTTCTTTCTCTTCCTTTTTTGTCCATTTCTCCTTCCTCCCTGTATCTTCATCCTTCTATGATAGACCTTCAATTTCTGAGTCAATGTTGCAGAAATGGTCAGGATCTGCTCATTTAAAATTATGTTTGCTATGTGACAGTTCATAGGATTCACCTTTGAATAAAAATAAAGCTGCACACAATGCCCCCCCCCCCTCACCTTAGAGCAAATTTGTAATCTTAAATGTATCTAATTTGATTCTGACAAGACATTTTTTGTTTGTAAGGACTGAAATGATTAAAAAAGGACTGTAATGTTAAATGGAATAACTATTCAGCATTAATAAGTACAGTTTGTTGTGTTTGTTGCAAATGAAAATTTGAAAGAGCTGAGAATTGTTCGACCAAACGAGAAAATACATCAATGATGTGAGCAAGTGTTAAGAAGGTTGAAAGAAACCTTATGCGACGTTAATTCCTGATCTGAGAGACGCACTCATGTAACTGAGAAAAACTATAATTGTCTCTTTCTGAATTATTAAGAAGTTCTTGCATCTTTTACTGAATTTTCATTAAATGTTGTTTTTTTTCTTGTCTCTCTCAGGTGTGACAGAAGGAGCAGGTGTGTTACCAGATGGTCCCCTGAATGCAACCAAAGGAGGCTCAGTGATGTTCAACACAATACTAAGTCCACCAGTGACACAGATTGCATCCGTGACCTGGAGCTTTGGTGTTAACCCCATAATAACAGCACGTCCTCCTCCTGCTGAAGATGTTATCTACCCAGATTATCAAGGCAGAGTCACTGTCTTTGATTCTACCTGGTCTCTGGAGCTCAGAAATCTGGTTGTCAGTGATGAAGGGGACTATGGAGTCAACATTCTCCCATCAAGTGGTGATCCTCAGGTAGGATCCACCTCACTGAGAGTTTATGGTGAGTGGAAGCAGAAATTAATCTGCTTTGCTGTTTAGTTGCTGTTTTCATTTTTTTCAATTTAATGTATTTTTTAATTTGAAATAATGTATTTTCAAATGTAACATACTATATTTCTCATAGTGAGAGATGATCTTTTTCTTTCTTTAACTATGCATTCATTAATAAACATTCATGAATAATAACAAACAAGATTATGACGGAAACAAGAACACCTGGGAGAGATTTAAAAGATTATAAGAACCAAACCAACGCAATAGAGTGACAGATCTTTACAGTTTAAACAAATTTCACATGATGATCTTTGTGTATTCAAATGTGTGGTAAATGTCAATGTAGAAGTATTTGTTAATTACTTGTCACATTTTTTTTCATGGTAAGTCCTTCTCGTGGTTAACTGTTTAACATTCAAGGGCAGAGGTTCTTGAGTAAAGGGATTTTTTTTATTGAACTCTAAAGTTGATTCAGCCTCAGTGTGACCTGAGCTTGGAAAGCTGCTTGTATAGACACTCAGCCAGCATAATTTATTCTACAATGTGCTTAGAGTCAGTCTCACACTCAATGTGAGTAATAAATCTTATAATGGAACTGATATTGAGAGTTTTACTAGAAACTATACAGCAAATTGTACAAATAGCACTTTGCTGTTCTAGAATTAAAGAACTTATTTTGTAACTGTTTTATTATTTTCTATCTTCTACCTCTCTGTTTGTTGATGCCACCCATCACAACACTTCATTCTCCATCAACAGCTCCGGTCTCCAGTGTGAGATTAGACGCTGCAGCCACTGACTTGGTTGAGTTCAGAGATTCTCTCAGGCTCTCCTGCTCCTCGTCTGGATCCTCGCTCTCTTATCACTGGATGAAGGACAGCTCTGAGGTCACAGCAGGCGACAGAGTGCAGATCACTGATGGAGGAACCAATCTCACTATAGTCAATGTAACTCGCTCTGATCAGGGGAGTTACAGCTGCAGAGTGTCCAATCCTGTCAGCAGTGGCAACAGTAATGAAGTGGCTGTTTCTGTTAGCTGTGAGTCTCTGACCTTCATGCTCACTAATTCATTTTTCTAATCCACTGTTCAGCAACTTTTGCAAGCATTCTTTCAACCATCTAATGTTGTAGCTGTTTTTCTGCTCTCAGACGGCCCAGAAAATGTCAAAGTGACAGCATCACAGAAACCTCCAGAATATCTGGCAGGATCAAACATCAACTTGACCTGCTCAGCTGATTCGAGACCTGCTGCTCAGTTTACATGGTTTGTGAATGGAACCAAGCTGCCCACCACTGGACCAGAGCTCAACCTGATGAATGTGACTGTAGACCAGACTGGAAGCTACAGCTGTGAGGCCTTCAACACCAGAACTCTGACACACCAAACATCTGAACCTTTAGAAGTCACTGTTGTGGGTAAGTCTATCTCATCCATTTGTCTGTCCATTTGTGATATTATGCTGCAGTAATTTAATTATGCTGTTGAATTCCAGCTGTGAGTTTTCGGGGCGTGAGTGAGTGGAGCTCACCACTCTATTGTCATTCAACACCTTCTTTCATTTGCACAGTTTTTGTGTCAGCAGCTAATCCCACAAATTTCGTCATCATGTGAAAACATTTGTTAGATCTGATCGTCAATTTCCATCCTTCACATGAGACAAACCTTCTCAGGTTTCAGCTTTGAGTGATAATGCTGATGATATGAATCTCCACATTCAGCTGTTGCTGTAAAATTACATTCAGCTCACATTGCATGAAGAATAAAATGAAAAGATAAACAGGTTCTTTTATCATCTCAATGCAGAAGTCTGAACAACAACCTCCTCAGCTCAGTTCTCTTTAGACATGCTGCTCAGTCTTGTTAGTGTGCGGATTAAATTTGTTTGACTCACATTCAGAAACATTTCTAAGTGTTTTTTCAGTAGATGTAATTTTACAGAGAATTATTACAAATCTCAGAAATTTTCCTCAACCATTTTTGCTAAAAAAATTTTCGTCCACTTGCTGCTGGATCACTGACATTCACTGTCACTTATCTTCTTGTGCCATTTGGATCACTGCAGGTGAAAATGTTCACCTAAAAATCTGCACGTGAACACGTGTTTTGGCAAGACGGACATCGAACTCTTTTGTGGGGTGGAGGGTGTGAATCCTGCAAAAGAATTACAACCCTCAAGGCAAAATTGAGGAACTTTATTGAAATATTCTTCTTAAAGCTGTTAACTCTTGTGTTGTGGTGTCTTGGGCCATGTTTGGCTGACAGGCCGTATGTTTGACCCCTGTGTCATGCAATGACAATAAATTCAAGCTAAAGGACACTTATTTGCTGGAAATATGACTCAACACAGTATACACAGGATGTGCAACTCTTCATAGGAAGTTGCCTTAGAACAGACTTCAACAACTTGCTTCATGATTGTGTGTCACTTTCTAGTTCACCGACACACCTCACTCTCATTTCCAAATATTCTCTGACTATACAGATCAACTACTTTTCCCTCAAATATTTAAGGGTTTTTCGTTACCTCCAGTCCTCATATGGCCATGTTTCTCTCACAAAGTTCATTATCTTTTGGCCCACAGAGAAAATATCAGGTGCTTCTGTGGAGCCGACACAGCTGATCATTGAGGGGACCAGTGTGAACTTGACCTGTGAGGCTTCAGGCTCAGTCTGGACCAGAAGTTGGATGAAGGATGGTTCAGCTCTGATCCTGGGTGGCCACATGAACGTCTATGAGAATAACAGAGTGTTATCATTTGACCCTGTGAGCAGAAAAGACAAAGGAGAATATGTCTGTACAATTGGCAACCCCTTCAACACAATGAAAGCAAACTTCTCCATGGTTGTTAATTGTAAGTGATCTACAGTTTATTTCATATGACTTGTCAAAGATGACCGAATACGAAACCACAAAAAAAATCAAGAAAATGAAACATTTATGACCTAAAAATCAGATTTACTTTAAAATGTTAGATTCTGTATGAGTCAAAACCAAATAATGTTTCCATTAAGATATTTCAAAATATCTCTTTTTCAGATGGACCAGAGAAAGTTGAAATCACAGGGAAAAGTTCGATACCAGTGGGGAACTCTCTACATTTGATTTGCTCTGCTGACTCGGTACCATCGGCCAAGTTCACCTGGTTATTCAATGGGACAGAGTTATCTAACACATCTGCTGTGCTCAGTAAAAACACAGTCAGCTATTCTGACAGTGGAACGTACACCTGCAACGCCAGCAACCAAATCACTGGGAAAACGTCATCCACTGAGACAAAAATCACTGTGACAGGTACCTCCACAGCAGGAACTGTACATTAGTTGTTATTCTGATTGTGTCCAAATTTGGAGCTGACCCTCTGCCCACTGTCGTCCTGAATACTGGGGGAAAACACTCCATTAGTCAAAAGATCAACTTCAGCTCGTGTCCATCACACCTGTGATTTAATCTCAGAGCTGTTTGTCATCTGTTGTCTTTGTAATTGCTTTGTGAGTCTGTCTCAAAAGAATCACTAGCATCTTGATTATAGAGCATCTTTCTATGGAGCCTCCTTTCACTGCCATAATCGCTGCACAGCACTGCTTTTAGTCACTTTGGGTTTTACCTGCTGACACAAAAGGTGCTCGCTGAAGCCTCACGAAGCGTCCATCGTTTCACCAAACTCCAGATGTGCTCTTGCCATGTGTCACTTCACTGCCTCACTGTTGTGAATGAGTCCGAGTGTGTGATTTAGTGTCCAACTAAAACCGCTTCTTGTTTTCAATTCATTTTTTCAACCGTGTTTTGTCGCTTCAGAGGGTGGCACTGGAGAATCAGGATGTGGTTCTGGTTGCATTGCTGGTATAGTTATTGGAGTTCTTGTCCTCATCGCTGCAGCTGCAGGTCTGGGCTACTACTTCACTCAGAAAAAGTAAGTAACCAGGCAGGTTTTTTTTGTAATGAATAATCAATAATTCAATCAACATTGTTGTTATCAAGATGGGAAAATGTGTCTGTTGTCGTGTTTTGAGTTGTAAAGACTCATTATTTGTTGAAACAGGAGAAGCAGAAAGCGTTCGACCTCAGCAGGCACAGGTAAGTGTTTGTACAGCTGAGTGAGTGAGTGAGTGAGTGAGTGAGTGAGTGAGTGAGTGAGTGAGTGAGTGAGTGAGTGAGTGAGTGAGTGAGTCAGTGATTTTTTTTTTCACTTCTGATCTAATTCGAGTCATCGCTGGTTTCAGGAGGTGGAGCTCAGGAGAATTCAACATATGCAAGCGAGGTAAAAGCTTTCAGTGCCTCTCCACGTTCCTGAGTAATCAGAGTACTTTGAAGTTTTTTCTAACAGTTTTTGTTTTCACTTTTTTAAAGCAGTCGTTCATAGTGTGAGTTCGCCAAGCGAGCTGTCGTCCAGTATGAAGACCCAAATAACCTGTGTCTGAATGACAATGATATTTATCTGATGATGTCGAGACAAATACTGATTGAGTTTTACACAACATGACTGTGACACACACCTCTCAGGGTCATTGGAGTCTGTTATTTTCACAACTAATTCGCTTCAGTAATCATATAATCTTGAAAGTGACAAGAAAAAAACATAAATCCATTGGGAAATTTTTTCTGTTTATTCTTGAATGATGAAAGTACAACATTTTCTGGAAAAAAAAACTAACAAATAACAAAATGAGGAGTTTAAAGATGATTTTCTTGGCACCATTGAAATGTTGAAGAAATTCTTTCCTCTCTATAAAGTAAGAAATAATTCAATGTTGTGAAAAGTTTGAAGTTTTTGTGTTGGCTTATTTTTTACATCTTGAGAGTTTTTTTGTCTGATTTCACTTGAACTTAATTTAATAGCTGCTAATATGCAGTGGATGTGTGAAAAGACTGGATTCATGTTTGTGTGGTCTGACTCACAAAGGTAAAGTCATGGACAGCTCGCTCTTAACGAGGCACTCAGCAGCAGACTTTGGACCAGGAACAAGGCACGAAACTGTCATCCTGACATCAAAGACTGTTTGCATCGTCACCCCATGTGATGCCTTCTCTTGCTTTGTTGACCCAAATTACAGCTGTTTTAGCAAAGACACTAGAACAAAGACGATAAGATGCATGAATGTATTTAAATTCAATGTTTCCCTCTTTCTCTGGTTTCATGTCACAGACGAACTACGCAGATCTCAAGTTTTTCAAAAAGAAGAATGGCGAGACGGTGCAGATGGGGTCACAGAACACCGAAACAAACTACTCTGAGGTCCGGGTGGCCAACACTCGCCCTGCGGCCTCCTCCCCTCCGACCTACGATGCCCACTTGCAGCGCAACAAGAGGCCCGCCCCGCAGCCAGGTGCCGACGGCGTGCCGACGTACGCCCAGGTCCGCAAAAATCAGCCGCAGTAGATGTGCCGAGACCCACCGGAGGTCAGCTGGTGCACAGAATCCAGCGCTTCCCTCTTTGTGTTATGCATTTATGGTGGAATATTTAGATTCAGTTTACTCAGTAAAGCACTTTAGTGGTGGTTAATATTCAACCAGCTCTTACAGTTATCACCATGGTAAAGTCAGGAGGTGCAACACAAAGTGCAGGCAACACAATTCCCTCTGCATGATTCAGTGGCTTGTTTGAGCATTATCAACCGCTTGATTTAATATTTGAGTCCAGTTGAAATATTGTCTTCAGCCTGTCAGTCTTGATTCACTTTTCTTTTGTTTTGCTATTTATTTGACTCTTTTCAACTGCTAATTCACCAAAAATAACCGCAGCAAACATATGAAAAATGTCTATATTATGTAATATTTTGCATTCATGTTCAGAGTATCAAACTTATGAGCTTGTCAGAATGAGCTTTTAAATCAGCAATGGCTATTTTAACAGGTTTTCTATTTTAAACTGATCTGGTGGCAGAAATATTTGTATTTCATATTTTGTAAAACAATTTCCTGCAGCCACATTGACAGAGAGCATGTGAAAAAAACATTAGCAGTGACTTTTTCCTTATTTTCAATCAGAAAACAAGTATTAAACTGTTCAACAAGGAGAAATCTCACAGCAGAGTGACTATCTGATCAATATCTACAGGTACTGTAAACCACAGGTCTGAAGTCCACTGGGCAAGAGTGGTGCTTCCTCCATCAAACCAAATCAATCTTCCAATCAGAAAAATGAGGCTACGCTTTATGACACTTTGGCTCTGAGTCTGTCGCTCTGTCAGAGACTTTTAAGTACTTTATTAACTCGTAGATATTGTTTGAAGTGTGAAACAGGGAAGATGGTACTCAGGTCTTTTAAAAAATGTTTTATTAAAAGAGGAAAACAAGCACAGAAGAATCCGTCTCTCCTGCTGAATCTCAACCATTAACATGAAGGATGTTAGTCATTTTAACTGTGTAGTTGTGAAATGGAGTTTGATGTTTCATCCTGAGAGGCGACTCTCACAAACATATCAAAAGCCAAGTAGGGATGCAAAGATGTTTTAAAATAAAGTTCTGTATTTGATTTGAGGACAGGAGACGAACACTGACGTCGTTTCCATGACAACCGACCTGCCGTGTGAGATTCCCAGCAGCTGTTGCACTGACAAACAATCACTGATTGTGGTCAAAAATTTGTATCAGATCATTCCTTCAAAATAAGTGCCTGAACTGAAGGAGCAGCTTCACGTTTGCACTGATGATATTGTAGCAGGGAGACGGTTCAGACGAGTCAGGTCTTTTGTTGAACGGCAGCTGATTCATCTCTCCAAGTTCAGCTGTGTGGTTTTTTTGGCATTCATCGATTCAGGCTTTTATCTGAAGCTGTAATTTGATTGTTGTCGTTATTCAGTATTCATCACTTCAAATGAAAACGCTTCAAAGGACGTCCACTCCATACGTTTGACCTCTCTCCCCAGTTACTTATTATGAAGCTCGCACTTCACTCACTCAAACTCCCCCCTGACTTCACTTCCACCTAAATGAAACATTATAGGAATGTAACTTCCCCACACGTTGTGTGTTTCATCATTAGCTTTCCAGCAGCAGCTCTGTTAGTTTCTGTTTTGATTGAGCCCCTCACTCTTTTTTCCTGTCACGTACCAAAGTTGATGGTAAATGGACTCCACTTATATGAACACTTTGCACTGTGAGTCCTTCACACACCCCTTCACACACCAGTGACAGGGGCTGACATGCAGGCACTCACACACACCACTGGGACCAATTCAGGGTTCGGTGTCGCCTTGTCCCCCGAGGACACTTTGACTCATGGACGGGGTGAGAAGGGAGACCGAACCGGATGGAAGGTCGACCTGCTCCACCAGCCGAGCCCCATGATGTGCAATGAAAGTTTTACTGCTTTGGCCTTTAAACGCATCAGTGCGATCAAAGTCATTCTAAGGGCACAGATTGTATTTGTAATAATCAATTGCTTGTACAAGTGAATAAAAATATTTTTTAAGGTACAAAGATGTGTTCTGGTTTGTTTTTGAGCATTGCAGGCTTCACTTTTTCTCCTTTCAGTTGGATTGTTGATGTCTCTCAAAGAATCAGATGAAATGAAAAGGGCCCTTGGTAGAGCGCAAACCTCCATCAAGACTCCTGTTAACCTTTACTGCTTCAACTTCTTGCATGCCGTCCCCCCTAAAGGGCCACACAAGGACAAAAGAC
>JAUESE010094204.1:0-12197 GCA_032274725.1 Malacoctenus triangulatus | reverse complement strand
TGCTGAGTGACCCAGTGACGATTCCCTGTGGACACAGCTACTGCAGGAGCTGCATTCAGAGCCACTGGGAAGAGCAGAACACGAGGGGGATCAACCGCTGTCCTCTGTGTCGGCAGACCTTCGTCCTGAGGCCTGTCCTGGTGAAAAACATCACGCTTGCAGAGTTAGTGGAGGAGCTGAAGAAGTCTGGCCTCGGAGCTCCTCCAGCTAATCTCTACTACGCCGGAGCTGAAGATGTGGCCTGTGATGTTTGCACGGACAGGAAGCTGAAAGCTGTGAAGTCCTGTTTGTCCTGCCCGGCCTCCTACTGTGAGATACACCTGCAGCCTCACTACCAAGCAGCTCCATTAAAGAGGCACCAGCTGGTGGAGCCGTCCCACAAGCTCCAGGACAACGTCTGCTCTCGTCACGATGAGCTGATGAAGGTTTTCTGCCGCACTGATCAACAGTGTATCTGTTACCTCTGTGCCATGGATGAACACAAAGGCCATGACACGGTCGCAGCTGAAGCAGAAAGGAGTGAGAAGCAGAAGGAGCTGGAGGTGAGTCGACAACAAGTTCAACAGAGAATCCAGGAGGGAGAGGAGAAGATGAAGGAGCTCCAACGGCAGGCAGAGGCCGTCATCACCTCCACTGATGGAGCAATGAAGGACTGTGAGAGGATCTTCACTGAGCTGATCAGTCTCATCCAGGAAAGGAGGAGTGAGATGGAGCAGCAGGTCCGAGAGCAGCAGGAAGCTGAGCTGAATCGAATAGGAGACCTTCAGGAGAAGCTGCAGCAGGGGATCGACAAGCTGAAGGTTACAGACCACCAGATGGAGCAGCTCACGCGCACATGGGACCACCAGCAGTTTCTACAAAACTACCCCTCAGCGTGTGCACTCAGCCAGTCCACATGCTTCCCCAGCATCCCCTCTGCTCCTGGGAGCCACTGTGAGGATGTGGTTGCAGCTCTGAGAGAAACCAGCCAGAAGATACAGAGAGTCCTGAGAGGAGAGGAGACGAGCATCCCACAGGCAGCGATGCAGGTGGCAGCTTCACCTCAACAAGCAGTGGGAGGGGTCCGAGCTGGACTCCTTAAGTATTCATGTAATCTCACACTGGACCCTCAGACAGCAAATGAACATCTGGTGCTGTATGAGGGGAACAAGAAGGTCACATTTTTCAATCAGGAACAACCTTATTCTAGTAATCAGAACAGATTTACCAGCTCTTTTCAGGTTCTGAGTAAAGAGAGTCTGACTGGACGCTGTTACTGGGAGGTGGAGTTGAAAGGGACTTTCATTTGTGTAGCTGTCGCATATCACAACATCAGCAGAAATCGGTTAAGAGATAGTTCGTTTGGCGAAAACAACAAATCTTGGGCACTTTACTGTGGCTCAACCGGGTTTAATTTTTGTCACAACAGCAAGAGCACAAAGGTGTCAGGTCCTCAGTGCCAACGAGTGGGAGTGTTCCTGGACCACAGTGCAGGAACTCTGTCTTTCTACAGCGTCTCTGAGAACACGACTCTCCTCCACAAAGTCAACACCACCTTCACTCAGCCGCTCTACGCTGGACTCTATCTGAACTGCACAGAGGGAAACACTGCTGAGTTCTGTCAGCTTGAACAGAGCAAAGCGATGCTTCTTTAGAGTCGCTGATGCATTCAGGAGATGATGTGGAGGTTCTCTGAGTAAATGTGTGAACACTAAAAGACAGAAAAAAAAAACACTTTCAGCTTCTTTGGTGGCTTTGGAGCGACACTTTTCATTTCTGTGTCCCAGTTCTCAGACTGTCTACTGAGAAACCCCCCCCCCCCCGGTGATAAGAGGTCAAACTATTTAAATCATTGCTTTGTATCTATCTTACAGATTTCCAATATGGGTTTCAGAAATTAAACAAACAAAACTGTTGACCTGGAAACAATCAGAGCTCAAATGAAAATGAAAGCTGTGTTTGTTCAACTGTTTCTGTGTCATAACAATGATTCTTGACATTAAAAGTGGTGTTGGTGAAAGCCTGTTGACTTCCTCTGTGAGCGGTGAAACATTAGCAAGATACATGTATTTGTGTGATGAGCAGCTGAGCGAAGGGTGTGAAGAGAAGTTAATTAAGATGTGAGGTGTGTTTTTATGGCTCTGCACATTCCAGTACCTGCAGACACTTGAGTACTATTCAATGTAACACACTGGAGAACACACAAGCTGTAAAATGCTGCAATTCATGTAAACAGTCGACATCAGAAGATGCACACTGACTTTTGTTGTTTGAGGCAAAGTGGCCGAAAAACGGCAATATGATATAAAACAAGCACATTTGGAGTCACGTCGGCCTTTCACTTGAGATTGGGTGTAATCGCATTTATGAATGCAATCATCTGCTTTCAGAGACTCCAACTGGCCTGTGGTTTATGGAGTGTAAGTGCCTGGAGCTTCACAGCATGAGAGGAAACTATAATACTGGAAGGAAGAATTACGCAGCACTTTCAGGCTCGGGAGAAACGCGAGAGCTGCACAGATCTCATCACCTCTCTCTCGCTTGATTCGATCATCTAAGGCAGGAAGTCTTGTTATCAGCTTAACATGTCCATTTCCTTCTGTGAGATCAGAAAAAGGAGCGATAACTTGCATTAAATATAATCATCTTGGCAAAAAAAGAAACCCCCATGTATTCCTATTTCATGCTACTGCAGCTTGTATACTACAATCGCACTGAGCTCCTGCAAGTCCAGACTCAGCAGTGTTGGTGGAGGAGGTTACCAAACAGACTGGAGCGTGACGGGAGAACAAAAGAAATAAAATCAGATTTTGCTAATTAAAAATAAAGCTAAATATGGGCGATGATGTGTCACAGTCCACAGAAAAGGAACTCGAATAATTTTTCAGTTGTTCTGACACCAAACGAACCATTTCCTTCATGGAAGGAACAACCACAACCAGCAACAACCAAAACGTGACTCTACCGGGGAAACAGGGAAACGCTGTTATTGGTCTGAATTGTCTAAAGTTAAAAGTGTTTTTTGGTTGCATGGTTCGGCGGAAAAACACCGGATATTTATGTGGCTTCAAGTTTCTCAGGGTCCAACAGCGGCAGCATCAGGCACACGGGTCGAGGGTCACCGGCTCTCTTTGCAGTCTTTGTCTCGCCCTGCTTTCGCCTTGGTGACCTGATAGATGTGCCGCCGCCGGAGCCCCATTCAGGGCGACTATCTCTAAAAGAGGCCCGGGACAAAAAGTTATTTAGTCAAGCTGCAGGGGAAGAGTGAGTCGGGCTCCTTTTATTCGAGTGAATCAAAAAGCAGATGGATGGTGGTGCTTTCTAACCCCCCCACCCCACCACCCCACCCCCCACCTCCACCACCTCACACGCTGCCTTGTTACTTCAATGAAAAACAGAGTTGTTGTTTAACCGTTGATCCCAGATTGTGTAATTCTCTGGGAGGGAGAATCTGATTTCCTGTGAAACGTCAGAGTTTGTGAGTGACTGACAAATTGTCAAAGCAGTCTTTGTCTCAACTGAGTTTTCAATTGCAAATCTGCTTTTCAGTTAAAACAGGTCATTATCAAGGTGCAACAAGCCAACTCTGTCCTTTAGGTCTACAACAGACCCTCATCTTGACATTTTGTGGAGTGCTTAGTTTCCTTTCACTGTCTTACAACAAAGTTATCATCCATCTCAGTTCTACTGACATGTCATGACTGGAAGAGACGAAGCAGCATTCAAATGAGAGGCTGTGTAAAGAGGGCGTTTGGGTAACATTAAGATGATCCCACATATTGATCTATAAGCTGCTGCAAACCACAGCGTGGGGCTTTGAGAGCCGAGCAGGCATCCATCCATCTTCCTCACCACGTGTTTGATGGAGGGTCACGGTGTGCTTAATGGAAAGCAGAAGAGTCTGGAGATCATGGTCCTTCCCAGCTGTCGGACATCATCTTTTAAATATTTAAACTAAATGTTGCATGAAAACACAATTTTGAGGTCTCTCGTTTGACCTGGATGGAAAAGTGGTAATTTGGGTTATAATGCTACATATTATACCTCGCTGTTGTTGTCACTGTTTGAGCAGCAATAACGAGCACAACAAACGAGAAGCAAAAAGGAGAAATAATAGACTGTTGTGTGTGTCCGCCGGGATTTATCATCCCTTTAGTCATCGTGGAAGCGATGAAACGATAGAGGCACCGCGGGTCTAAAAATAAAGCTAAAGACAAACAAAAAGAAGGCACAAATTAGCTGACAGGAGAGGATCAGACGCGCAGAGAGGAAGCAGCAGCATGTGAGGAGATAACGTGACCAAACAAGCTGCCATTCCCTCAGGATTTTTTACTCCTGAACGAGAAAACTCGGGACAGATCGGCTCAGATTGAAGTCGTTTCACACTCGTTTACGAGCCGGCTGCTGCTGGACGACTTCCGACATCTTTCCACTGACTTCCAGAGCTGTAAAGTTTGCAGAGAGCAGCCACAGTTCCTCGAGCGCACAGTTCCTCTTTGAAATGTCCCAAAATCAACCAACACTGGTATGGAAAAAAAATCCAGCTTTCCCACCGAAACATTTTTCTCCCCCTGTCCAGCGAGCAGTAAGCACGGGAGCGTTCCCCCCACTGCCGTCCACATACAGTACCTTGACTGCTCGCCTTGTTTGGCGCCTTTAAAGGCTCCGTTCCAACTGCGGCACAGTCACGGCACAGTTACCAGAAACTCCGTGGCGGGCTCATTATTTCCAACTCACAGCCCTGGAGGAGTTGGACGGCACCGTATTCCACATGGAAACTCCCCAGACTGTTTAATAAGTGGGAGAAATTAGCCGCGCTGTCGCACTCTAATGATAAAATGTGTCGCGTGAAAAACAGATGAGACCGCATTGCTCAGGCCGGAAAGTTCTCCAGTGAGTTGCACATTCATGCAGAGCAGAGAAGACTCCTGGCAGACGAAGCTTTGGGAATCACTTTATGGAGGTCGAAGGTGCGACTACAGCAGGCTAATGGAGGGGAGCGCTCGGAGGGAGGATCGCATCTCTTTCCGCCCTGCTGCCCAACCAGCACTGATTTTAACCCTTCGAGCTACAAAAAAAAACAGGGTCTGCTGGACAGGGTGGCGTTGCTTCTGCAGGTTGACAGGTTGTTACCTCGGAGCTTTAACACCGAGTCACCATGACCTTGGAGAAAATGACTTCTGGCGCCGAAAATCAAATCAGTTCCTATTTCAGTGAGCCTGAACATGTGTGTCAAATTTGAGCGAGATTCTTCCAGAAATACAACTGAGAATGAGACACGCGCAGCGAGGAAACATCGGGCCTCATATCCTCTGTGGATATGAAATAATCTCGCTGGTATGAGAGCACTCCCAGGCCCGAGGAGTTCCAGTGACCTCGTGTCGTAAAAGAGGCAGCAGATGCCTGGGAAATTCCCCCCGAAAGACGAAATGAATGTTGCCGTTCCAGGGCCGACGTGAGGCCCCGAAACGTGAACATTCACGGGAGCGTTTGCATATCGGAGCCGTCTGCACCAGAGCTGCAGCCTCCAGCCACCGGCGCGGCACGGCGCGGCGCGGCCCTGCGCTCCTCCAACGCTAATCTAATTTTCTGACCGGAATATTCCATCATGGGATTAGCGCCCCGAGTGGCGTCAGGGCGTGACAGGCCATTTTATCAAATGAAGCTGCTCCAGCCGGGGGGGGTGGAGCCCCGCCCTGCAGCCATCTTTGATTCATACGAGTGATTCGTCTCGCTACAAGATGGAGTGTGTTCTGTGGGAAGCGTGGGACGCGCTGAGACGCAGGAACTGATGCAGAAACTACCTGACAATAAACGCCCCAGTGACGTCCAGCTCCTCCGACCTTCAGTCGAACCGATCCGACACCCGAGACTCCAGTGTGCGCCACAATTGAGCCCTCTGATCCCGTTAAATGCCACCACCCGCGGGCCACTGATGTAATCTGGTGCTAATTTACACTTTACTTTGAGTGAATTACGGCAGTGTTTTCAGATGAAAACTGTGACCCCATTGCGGCCGGTAAAAACAGTTCACCAGACGTTAATTTAGCTGTCCCTTGGACTGGACCGGTTTGTTGTCGGAGGGCGTTTGTGTGCACAAACAAGCCGTGAGAAGCGAGCGAGACACAGACGCGAAGCCGGGCCAACGGAGTAGCTCGACGAACTGAAGGCGAGGACGACATCAAAGCGCAGCCGCAACAGAGGGAATATGTGAGTAGGCCCTTTCACGGTGATTACATAACCAGCTGATGACAATTATCTGAGCCCACCGCAGCCATTCTGCATAGTTCGGATGTTTTCCACCAGGCTCCATGAAAACATGTGTATGACGCCCCCCCCAGTTACATCATGCACGATGTTGTTTTTGTCGTGATCCCAGACGTCCTACATGTGAGGAGCAGGTTGGAGGCGGGTGTGAGTTCAGACTCAAACGAAGGGGGTTTGATCAGACGAGCCGGAGGGGAGAGAGAGGGACGCTCGGATTTGGGAAAAAAAAACAGCAGCATGACACAGCAAACGCAGCTCGGTGTGTCTGCCAGCTGCCAGCTGAGCCGCACATCTGGGCGGTATGATACCTGCCAGACTGGTAAATAGGACCATAATTCCCCCCGATGTCCCTCAGAGGGACTCAGACAGTCCGTCCTCGACTAAAAACTCATGACACAAATGATAATAGTAATTATATTTGATATTCACTTTTGGCCTCTACTTTGAGCCCCTTAACTTTCACTTCTCTTCATTTCTCTGCTGTCTTCGGCTGAGTTTTGAGCGCAGGTGCCACCTACAGGACACACGTGTATTGCAGATGTTTCACAGAAAGTTCCTCCATTTGAAGGCAGAAATTATTCTATGTGTTATTCTGTGCTACATTTTCTCTGTGGTTTTAGGGTTCCTTCACCAACGACCACTATGAGGGTGTTTGAAACTGTGCATCTGGTTTGGATTCACAAAAGCAGCCATGACAATAAAAAACTCGATTTTCTTTGCTCCATTATTTTTCAGACGGAATGTTTTTGAGGGACGCGAGCCGAGACGGGACGAGGGACGGCAGCTGAGCCGTCAGATTTGTTGGGACCGTTCAGCAAACGACCAATGAGATCTTACAGACATCGGCTGATCTCTGTGAACCAGAGTCAATGCTGCCACTGCCAGAAAGGGTCCCGATACAGAAGGGATGATGTGAATCATAGTAATGAGGCGACCACATCATATGACGACTGTCTGCAGTATTCTGGAGTCGAGTCAATGCAAATTCTCTCAATTTCACTCCATTAAGTGGGAGCACGACTGTAGCACACTGCACACACACACACACACACACACTCACACACACACACAGGCCGCTCTGAGGATCCTGCTCTGCTGCCAGAATGCTTAGTCACGTTCTGCAAGGTGGGAGCGGAGGAAGAGCTGAAGGCTGAGCGCCGTGATGAAAAAGGAGGAACCTGTCTGTTCCCGTGGAAGGCGACAGGAAAAGGACAATCGTATTTTTCCCAGCATGCATGTGAAAAATCAAAGGATCGTTAGCCTGCCGAGCGTTCACAGGAAAATCTATGCGAGTGCATCCAAAGACATTGAACCTACGTGATTGCGGTTTGTTTGGATGCTCCGAACATGGAAATGTTCGCATCCCGTCCAAATACCTCTCAGATCAGAACACACTGATGCACCAGATGCGTCGCCACGCATTATTTATTGTGTTCTATTTTCTGTGATTACAGAGAAAAAAAAAAGGGGGGTTGGGAGCTGCCGACCTTATCGGCTGTCTGGCTTCATATCAAAACTCATTTCCTACATTTATGAGCAACAATTTCTCATCAAGCCTCTGTGTCTTTACGGCCATGTCTCCCTTTCAGAGGAGCCACAGCCCCATTCTCTCCACGTCACAGTCTGACCTTGGTTGAGGCAAAGGGGGGGGAGAAATGAGTAGCAGATGTCCTCCTCTACAGGAGCAGATCTGGTGGCAACATACGTGCCCCCCCCCCCCTCCACACTGTCCATTGTGGCTGCCATGACGGACCCACCTGCTGTGTTAACATGGAACTGAAAGCAAATCAGTGATTTTGCTCCTGATCAACCTTTCATAATGAATTTCAAACTGTGGCCATTCAAGGTTATTTATTTGTGCCACCGGGTGTTAAAGTGTCCGTGTGTGTCTTTGAAGCATGTCAGCAATCTGGGAAACTCAGAGGAAACACTGGGAGTCTGTGCTGGGTGGGAAACACTCACTTCAATGGCAGACGGCTGCTGTATCGGTTGTCCACTCGCTGCTTTTTTTTTTTTTTTTATCACAACTCTGAAATCCCAAAACACGACGGGACAGCAGCCTGTGAGAAAGTTGTGCCCGGTACTCCCCTTCGCCCTTGTAATCCGAGTCAAATTTCCACACACGCTCTCACAACCTGAGCTCCGTCCGCCACAGCTGTTGAGACTGCAAACTGTAAACACACAACTAAAGCTGTCTAATCACCGATGATGTGCCACTGAGCTCTTAGCTGTAGATGTGCGACAGAGTGTTTGTAAGTTCTGGGAGCGAGTCCCAGGAAGTGACTGTACAGCATATTGCATCACGGCCATGTTTTGAATTCAAGTGAGGTGTAAATGTCAAAGGTCTCCGAGCGAGTGTCTGTGCTGTACTGTAAATCCTCCCATGGAGGCCAAAGCGTTGCTCAGACTCTGATCTACTACTGGTTTTATGCATGAAGGCAGATTTGCAAACAGGGAGCACTGAGGACATGCAGCATGTCTTCGTGTCTCCGGATACGGACCCTGAGCCTGAATGAGTGTGACACCTCTTGCTCCTGAGATCAGACCCAACACGGCACCGCAACAACTGACTTTTCTTTTTTTCCTCCCTTTTTCTTGATGTTTCACCACCGACTTAAAGTGGGTCACCGCAAGACGAGAGTGCCTTAAAGTCACCAACGACCTGCTGACTCTGCGGACTTCAAACCCTGGCGTTCACATCAGCAGAAAACAGAGAAGCATCAAAGCCCGGGTTTGCACCTCCGAGCTGCTACATGCGAGTCGGCTCCATTCCGAGCACGATGCCAAGCTTCACGTGGAGCCTCCAGTCTGTGCTCTCCGCCTGGTGATTGGACTGACGGCTGTAGATTTGGCAGATACCAAGAGAACGGGCAAAGTTCAACTCATCAGCAATCCCCCTTAAATGTCAACATAAACCTGCCCCCCACCCTCCCTACTTCTTGCACCCACTGCGAATCAGAGCTTCAACATTCAGGACACTGATAGGAACATGCACCTGTTGTTGTGTGGTGTCAGTTTGCAGTGAACTGTAAACAAATGCACCTTTAGAGAGACAACGTGCACCAAGCTATAATGCATGTATGTCTGTGTGTGTGCTGCTTCATACAGGCTCCACGCAGCCCTCTGACCGCACTCACACACTGGCTGAGGAGGAGGGAAGGGGGGGCGGGGGCAGCAGCACGGCCCACGGCGCGCTGCCGGCCGTGCGTGTGAGTGTCACATTGAAGGAGACGCCTTCCCCCCCCTGCACCAGCCCTGCTGTCTCCTGCCGGGACGGACCGCGCTCCCGCACCTCAGCGCCGCCGTCAGCGCGTCGCGCGTCACGCCGAATTCCTCCCCGAATCCGTCACGTTAACGCCTTCGCCGCTCGTCAGCGGGTGACTCACACCGTGCGGTTCCCTCGGCGTTACATGTGCAGCCTCTCTACTCCACATACCTGTCGTTTCTCTGTTTATTTTGTGTCTGATCGTGACGAATTTATCCGATTGTCTCATTCTGTTTGCAAACACAAACCGATTGTTAGATAACTTTTTGCTGAGTCAGACAATCGCAGTGAAAGTGAACACATGTGCATGTGTGAATGAGTGCGTTTTCAAATGAACCTGTGTGTCGGTGTGTGCGTGTCTGCGTGGAGAAGGTGAAGAGGAGGAGGAAGAGGAGGAGGGGGTGGGGGGCGCACAGACCTGTCGGGTGTTCGCCTGCTCCTCGGTCCCGGTCGGTGAAGGTGTCCCTCCTTCCAGTGATGCCGGGGTGACCGGAGAAGTAGCCATGTCCCCCCACCCCTCCTCGCTCACTCGTCCTCCGCCTCCCCCTCTTCCTCCTCGTCCTCCTCCGTCAGTCACTAATAACGGGTCCCGCTGTCACGTCCCGCCGCGTCCTGCAGCGCTCGGCCCGGGCTGATCGCCCCTCACGATGCTGCTGTGTGAGGGGGGGGAGGCGGGAGCTGCGACGGCTCCCCCGTCCGAGCACAGAGACTGTCTGTCCGTGCGCACAGTGGTGCCACTGTCCCTCCTCCGGCCGGTGCTCGTATGCGCGCCGTCCGGCTGTCCGGTCAAGGCGGATGACGCTCTCCCCCCTCTCACACTCCACACTCACTCACTCACTTACTCAGTCACTCACCCTTTGCATGCTCTCTCTCTCTCTCTCTCTCTCTCTCTCTCTCTCTCTCTCTCTCTTCACTTAATCTGCATGGCCCAGATGAAGAGGGTTTCTGCGTCCCGCACGTCGCACGCCTTCTCGTGTGTTATGTTGGATCACGTGACGCAAGCCTCCCACATGCACACTGTTTGTGTCCTCGCAATGTCAGAACTCACAATGTCAGCTGGAGAGAGGGGGCGGGGCGGGAAGGGGAGGGGGGGTTGGAGGGAGAGAGGGAAGTGGGGGGGCTTCGCACGTCTCAGCCCCTCTGATCGGACCATCTGCATGTCATGTCGCACCGAGGGACCGGACGGGACCAGAGCGCCCCCTCCCCTCCCCACGTGTGGGGCTTCCAGAACCAGAATCTTGAATCCGATGGGACCAAACTGTGACAGGTGCAAGAAGGTGCCCCCCCTCCCCCCCCCCGCCCCCTCCTCCCTCACACCTCCCCTTCCCTCAGCGGTGGTCAGGTCTATTATGTCATGCAGTCAGTGGGCGGTGGGGGATGGTAACGTCCATAAGTGGAGGTGGGGTGGGGGTGTCGTGGTTGATGTTGGAGAGGAGGAGGAGGGAGGGGGGCGGGGGGGCTTGGAGGGTCCTCAGCCGGCTTCCTGCAGCGTATTAACCTTTAACTGATGGAGTTATCATTCATTGATCTCTTGTCTGATGGAACTGCTGCAGAAATGATCTCGAATGAAATCCGTTTAGTCTTAGGGATGCTTGAAGGTTACATGGGGGGAGGGGGGGGTCCAGCAACAAGTCCTGGACACCCCCCCCTCCTTCAGACGTCTCCCTGCTCCACCTGAAATCTATGAACGTCTCATAGGGAGACTTCTGCAGCGCTCAAGGACACAACATTCATTTCAATCAGGCGTGTTGGAGCAGGAAGACGTCTAACAGTCTGTGGATGGCGGCGCTCCAGGACCGACTTTGGACACCACTGGATCACAGGGCCGCAGACCCTCTGACGGGCTATTTCTGGCCCCTGGGCCGCATGTCTGACACTTGTGCTCCAGCTCTTTGGTGTAGGAATAAGGGTGAGCACAAAACGATCCTCCCTTTCACCGAGCGGTGCAGAGAAACCTGTAGTTTTAAGGAAACGGGCTGGATCGACCGACTGACTTGGTCCCATCGAGTTCACGTGAGGATTCGCGACGTCAGCGAGCTTTTTGTGGGGCCGGTAGCGTATTTCTGCACTGGGCCCACAACAGGCAGAGGCTGCAGTGATTCAGTTTTACCTGTCAGAGCCAATCACAGCTGTGGGAACATCCACCACACCAGCGAAGGTCTCCCACAGCCCAGAGCGAGAACTGAGAGGGACTTTGCTGCTGTGCCGGTGTGTATTTATGGCTACGCCGTTGTATTGGCTTAGTGAGACGGACACTGTCCTCAAATCGACTTGACAGCACGAGTTGTGCCTTATTCTTGGTTTTTTCAGTGAAAGATTTGCAAGGTCATTCCACAGGACGGCCGTTTAACAGCCCACAGGCCACAACTTTGACACCTCTGGTGTAAAGCAATACAATACTGTATGATTTAATAGCTGAATCTGGTCCTGGGTGTATCTGGTCTCCACCTAATCTGATATAGGAATGACTCCAGCACTGCACCACCCTTAAATAAATATAGAAACATCGTAATGAATGTACAATGCACGGAAAAGAAGGCATCACATGGATCTGGCATGCATGTCTGCAAGGAAAAGTGAATAATTGTGGATCTTCATGTGATGTCATCCTCCGTCTGAGTCAGTGCCTAATGGGCTGAAGGCTGCTGCATCCCTGCACCCTCTGCCACCGCTTCTGCATTTCAAC
>JAUESE010094195.1:0-12197 GCA_032274725.1 Malacoctenus triangulatus | reverse complement strand
GTGTGTGTGTGTGTGTGTGTGTGTGTGTGTGTGTGTGTGTGTGTGTGTGTGTGTGTGTGTGTGTGTGTGTGATAATGGATCTGTGAGGCACTAGGTATGCAGGTAAGTGGTCAGTACATCTGTTATGTGCATCAAAAGATGCATCTCATACTTTTATATGTGCTGCAGTGTGAGTTAAAGGTGAATGGGTTATGTTCCATGGCAGAGTGAACTGTGTTCATGCAGAAACATGGTCATGTTTTAGGTCCCAGCATGCACGGCTGCACCTGGTTCAGCTGAGATGGCTGGGAGCTTAAACCGAGTGGCTGAGCAAACAGAAGAAAGATGAGTGAGCTAATTGAAGCTCTCAGTTTCCCTTCCTGTAGTTAAGCACACTCCGAAGAGAAGAACAAAAAAAGGGATTTGCTTCCTCTCAGCAAACAAAGTCACAAATGTAAAAGACAAAGATCAGAGAAATCGTGAACAATCAAAGCAAAGATATGAGTTGTTTCATCTCTTCCTGTTGAAGTCATCGCTGAAGATAATTGATTCTCTGCGTCTCTCTGCCTCAGTGAAATGGAAAGAAGTAATTACAGGTCTTCAATCAGGCCCAAACTGAGGCTTCAGTTTGCTGAGAAAAAGAGTGTAATTTGGCCCAAACTCACATCCTCCTGGTCCTGCCTGTTTAATGGCCTTGATGGTGGCACTATCATCACCACCACCTCTCAGGGCGGCATAATTATAGACCAAACTCTCCCTGCAGCATTGATTGCATTACCAAATCTTGTTTTGCATTTTACAGCCAATGTTTAAATAGCAAAGACCACCTGCTTACATTTCATTGCATTGCATCTGCTATATTTGTCACACTGGTGAGTGTATGAAGGAGTAAAAGGTGTCAACTGAAGAGTTCAAATATTGAACTGGATCGTCCCTCCGACTCAGTGCCTTGCATATCTGAATCTTTTAAGAGAATCCTTCCTAATAAACAACATTGATCGTTAATGTGTCACATAATACCTGAGATATCAAGGTTTTAGACGCCATTCCTTCAATATGAGAGGTATTAAAGAAATGCAATGTTCCAGAAATACACAGCTACTTTTTCTTTCAATCACAATAAATCAGAATTTGTTCATGCTCCAACATAGAGGCCCTTTTCATTGCTTGTGCTACGATGTTTCAAATCAACTCCCAAACTTCTATTTCAAATGCCAAAAAAACGTTCTTTGCTCTTCAAAACAGACTGTCCGTGTAAACATCATATAAATAAATAATTGGCGTGTTTACGGCGAGGATCAAGCTTTCACCTTTGGGAGGATTTTATCCCATAAAAGTAAAAGAAAACCAACAACGCTCTCTTCTTTTCACTCAATCGTCTCCGAAGAGAAACGTGACGAGAGCCAGGAGGAGAGATGCTTGTGAGTCTGATGTCAGGAAGAATGTTTGCGCTGCATATCTTCTTCTGCACACCTTGACACAGTTCACGGCGTCACTTCAACCAAGATGATGAAAGGTGACATTCAAAAAGGGTGCGAAGAGCACCCTGAGGGAAAGGACCCTATTGTTCATCCACAATAAAGATTAGAGCATGCAGTGGTCTTTCTCTTTTCCCGACACACAGCCAGTGTTTGGCTCAAACCCCCTCTGACCCCCCGTCCTTTAAACCTGCTCCCCTTTCCAGTGAGGCGAACAGGGGTGGCGCCTCTGAACTGGGTGTCAGTCATGGCCAACTGCCTTAAGTCTTTGTGATGCAAACACGTGGGTGGTTGACGCAGAGGAGGAAGTTTAATTTTGAAGCAGCCATTAAAAGGCAGGAAAAAAAAAACCCTTCTGGTTTTTCCGTTTGTTGCCGCTGTGCACAAGTGTTCAGTGTCATGGAGCTCCTACCGTTGTCTTCAACCGTGAAGTAGAAGATATCACTCGTGGCGTTTGTCCCGTCCAGCAGCACGTAACAGATCTTCATGTCGTCAATATCAGCTGTTGGAGCGACAAATATAGAAAGACTGCGTTGACTGAAACAGAACGATAAAGTGTGACTTTTTACAAGGTTTTAGTTACAGCGCTGAGGCGGCTCATAAAATGATATGAGACAGAGGACACAAATGTTTGGGAACATTTAGGGCTTTTCTTTCAAAGTGCAAAACATTTGTCGCACTAACATACAGATATGATATGTATCTCGAAATGTCACTCCAAAAACATCAGCTTCAGTTATCAAAGATCTTGAGCTTGTTTTATAAGCTGTGTAACAACCATCCTTCGCATTCTTAGTAAAACATTGATGTTTGGCGTTGGACAGGTTTATGTTTCACAACGCACCAAACAAGAAAGTTGTGGCCATGGCAACTAAAAACAGAGGTACATTTGTTTAAAAAAAAAAAAAAAAACTTACCTGAGGTAACTTTTTTAAACCTTTATTCACAATTAGATCAGAGGTGGAGAATCCTGCTGCTGGTGAGCTGCAGTCCTGCAGGGTTCAGTGTGTCCCGACTTCAGCACACCTGATTGCAACGAGCTGCTCGTTAGCAGCTTTCAGCAGGGCTTCAGGCTGACGCTGATTAGATTCAGGTGTGTCGGAGCAGGGACACATTGAAAACACTGCAGGGACGCGGCCCCCCAGGACCAGTGTTTCCCACATCTGCTTTAGATAGCTGTAGAGGTTTGTTGTCACTCTGTGCAGTTTGAATATTAAAACCAATGTGACGCTTACCTTGTGAGAAGGTCTGGATGCTGTCGTTGCCCAGCGCGGTGTTGATGAGGAAGCCGTGCAGGGGGGCCTCCGACACGATGTACTTCAGGACCTTCTGGGGACTGTCTCTGTCCTCCGATCGGAGCACCTTGCTGGTGATCATGAAGCCCAGGTGTCCTGTGGGAAGGACCCTCAGCGAGGCCGCGGCCTTGTTCACCACAATCTGCGGCACGCCGTTGTCCACCGTGTTGATGAGAATGTTCATCATTTGCGGCTTGCGCGTTTCGTACAGCGTGTCAGGGTAGACGTAAAAATCCGAGTGAGTGCCGTCTGTGACCGTGAAGGAGAAGCTGTCTTCGTTGGTCTCCGTGCCATCGTGCTTATAGCTGATGAGGTTTTCGTTCAGGTCCTGCTTGCTGAAGGTGGTGATCGGCTGGGTCTTGTTGAAAAGCAGCTGACCGTGCACCGGCACCTGAGTGACCGTGAAGCGCAGCAGGTGATCGGGAGTGTCCCTGTCCTCTGCCGTCAACTCAAACGGTGTTATCAGCTTGGTTTCTCCCTCTTCGACGAACAGCTTGCTGATTGTCAGGACGGGTTTCTTGTTGTCCACATCGGTGATGGACACTCTGAAGGTCCTGAAGACGGGGTTGTAACCGTCTGTCACTTCGAACTCAAAGCTGTCCATTTTCATCTCATCGTCAGACGTGTGGATGTAGTAGATCTTGTTGCCAGCGAGCTGCAGTTGGGTGAAGGTGGAGATGGGAACACCTGGGTAGTCGGTGCACTCTAAGTGACCTCTGCTCGGTGCTCTGGTGATGCTGAAGCTGAGGTATTCGTCCGGACTGTTGATGTCGGAGGTGCTCAGGAGGTCGGTGGTGAGCGTGACTTTCCCCCCTTCTTTGAGCGTCACGCCTTTATTCACCACGTCTGGGAAAACCATGTCGATGCTTCCGATGTTGATGTAGAAGTATCGATCTATGAGCGGGTTGATGCCGTCCGTGACGTCGAATTTCAGCAAGTCACGGATCCCCTCCTGGCCCGTGTGTACGTACTGAATCAGTTGTTTGTCAATTTCGTCCTGCGTGAAATTCATTCCCAGGGTGATGTTTCCCAAAACGTCACCAAATTTGCTGATGCGCTGAAGGTAGCCCTGGCCGGGACCATATCGCACGACGAAGGTCAGTTCCTTGTCTTCAGAGTCAAGGTCGGTGGCCTTCAGAACCCTGTTGCTGATTACTTTGGTCTCTCCGATTTCAACGTCGAGGCCATCATTTATCGCCATTCGTGGTGTCTCATCATCAACAGGAATGACCATGATGGGAATTGTTTGTTCCACTTTGTGTTTCCCGTCGAATAGCCTGATCTCAAAGCTGTCCTCCTTCGTCTCGGAGTCGTCGTGCTCGTACACGATGTTGGAGGCCTCTTTAATCTGCTCCAAACTGAACCTTTCCACTGGCATGGTGCCAGTGGTGAGCTGCTGAACGATGGTGCCATGCTTTGGGTTTTTGATGATCTCAAAGTGCAGCTCATCTCCTGGGACGTCGGCATCAGCCGCGTTCAGGATCGGCGTGTCGATGACCAGACTCATGCCCTCCATCACCACAAACTCCCGGACAAAAATCTCCGGCTTCTCATCGTTGGCTGGAATTATGACGACGGGGAAGAAATGGCGCTCGGAGAAGTTAATCCCGTCTGAGCAGCGGAAGGTGAATCGATCTTCCACAGGTTCGACGCCTTTGTGGATGCTTTGGACGTAGTGGACGTGACCGAGGGCGATGTCTTTAATAGTGAAAGCAGTGATCGCCGTACCAGCTCTTGATTTCTCGGAGCCTGTGGCTGGAGAGATGTTCTCCACGTAACCTGACGTTGGCTGGACGATGATGGTGCACAGAATGTCGTCGTTGTTGGTGTCAATGTCCTCAGCTTGAATGTGACCTGGAGTGATGACGTTCTTCTCCCCCTCCACGACGACGAATTGCCCACCAACGCTGACAACAGGGGGGATGCTGTCAAGGGGAAGGATGATGACGTGAACCGTCACACCTTGGACCTTGTTTCCCCCGACGACCCACTGCTCTGACATGTCGGACAGCGTGAGGTTGAAGGAGTCGTGCTGCTTCACCGGCCCGATTTCCCCGGACGTGTGCGCGTACACCACCACCCCGTTGATGATGTCCTCCTGGGTGAACCTCTCAGCGGGAGCGCCGTGAACTAGAATCTCACCAAGTCTGGGAGGTTCTTCGACGATGAACGTGAGCATGAGATCGTCTGTGTCTTCATCGCGACCCTGGATGACGTTCGTGGTGATCTCGGTCGCGCCGTTCTCCAGCACGTCGATGGAGGCTCCCAGCAGGCCCGCCGGGAGCATGATGGTCGGGGTCTCGTCGTCGACTGGCTCAATGGTGACCTTGATGCTGATGGGAACCTCGTGGAAACCGTCACTAACAGTTAGCTTGATGACATCATTGAGTGACTCCTCCCCTCCATGTATGTAGGTTAGACGGCCATTTGCAAGGTCCTCAAGCACAAAGGTCTCACCGTTGGACATGTCAATTCCCAAATACTGCAGCAGGCCATACAGAGGAATCTGGGTCACAGTGAAGATGATATTTTCATCATCTGTATCTGTGTCTGTGGCATGCAGCTCCCTGTTAGTAATAATGTGCGTACTTCTCTCCATGACCGTGAAGCCCGTGTTGGTGATCAGAGGCGGTTTATTGTCGACCGGCTGAAGGAAAATGGTGAAGAGTCCATCGGCCGTGTTTCCAGCTGTGTCCTCCACGACGAACGTGAACTGAGCCACTTTTGGAGTGATGCCCAGTTCCTGGTCTGGAGGCTTGTAAGCTACTTTGTGGTGATTAACCTGGGCTTGTGTAAACTCCGTAATTACAGTGTCGGGGCTGTCAGTCAGAACAATTTCACCCAGGGGAACTGGATTGTTCTCATCAGTGTCAGTTGGCGGCTTAGTGATGGTGTATTTTAGGTCCCTGTCATCCGAATCCAGATCAGTGTAGCACAAAAACTTCTTTCTAAAGTATGTGAGCTCATATTCCTGGACCGTCATGTGTAGAGTTGTGCCGGTCAAAAGCTCTGGGGGGAGGTCATCAACGGGGTGGATTTTGATGGTGAACATGTGTTCGCCTGATTGATTAGGGGGGTCGTTATCGTCCTGCACCCGGAAGACAAAGTGGTCGATCACGGTGGTGGTGCTGTGCGGTCCGACGTGGCGATAGAACAGCTTACCGTCCAGAATGTCCTGCTGGGACCACTCAGTGACCACCTGCTCAAACATCTCATCCGTCTCGCTGAACTTCCAGAGGGACGGGTCGGACGGGGGCTCCACCTGTCTGAGCAGGAGCTCCCCCACGGTGGAGTATGGCGCCTCCAACACAAACTTGATGGTGGAGTCCTCCGAATCGATATCTGTGGCGCTCAAGATGAAGGGCGAGATCTGCATGATTTCGTTCTTGAACAGAACCAGGCCGGTGTTGGCGTTAATAATAGGCGGCTCGTCGTCCGTGGGGGCGATCGTGATGGGGAACAAAAATTCCACCTCATTAGGGCCATCGGTCATTCTAAAAATAATGTTGTCGCTGTACGTGTCGCTGCCGTCATGCTGGTACACAACAATGCCGGCGTCGAGGTCGGCGGGCGTGAAGAATTTCCTGCGCGTGCCGAGCACAGTGAGCTCGCCGTGCTTCAGGCCGTCGACCACTGTGATTCTCACGTCCTCCAGGTTATCCTCATCACTGATCTCCAAATTCTGGGAGCTGGAGAGAGCCCGGGATTGCCCCTCGAACAATAGCTGCCCTGTATTTTTGGTCGCAACTGGAGCCAGTGTATTCATAGGCTTCACCACAATCATAAAAGCAAATGTATCCGATACCGAGCCGTCTGTATCTACGATTTCAAACTCTAGCTGGAAAATCCTCTCGTGTTCTGAGTCCTCGGACGGAGGCTTATACGCTATTTTGAGATCTCGGATGTCTCTCTGATAAAAAGAGGTGATGGGCAGGTTTTGGTCATCTGTACTGATGATATAGCCCTGCTGAGGGTTCAGCGGCGCCGTAACATTGAATATTAAATCATCCGGGTCAGATTCAACATCTTCAGCAGCCAGCATGTCGCTGGTGATGGCGGTCATCACAAACTGATCGACCTCCATCATCATCATGGCCACGAAGCTGGGTTTAGGAGCGCTGTTCTCCGTGCCTTCTTTGATCCTCACCATCATTTGAAAGTGCTCCTGCATGATCATGTTTCCGTCATTATCCTGCAGCTCAACCATCATCGGAATATAGTCTCTGTTTGGCGACTTGGTCTGCGCGGTGTGTTTGTAGTGAATTCCCTGCTTTACAAACTCATCGCAGTCAATCATCTGCCCGTTGGAGGGGTTATTCAAAAGAGTGCCGTACCTGGGGAGACCTCCGGCGCCGACCAGGGTGGCGATTTTACACTGCGTGACGCCGTCCTCGTAGGAAAACTCCAGGGACTTTTTGTCAATGGGGTTGCTGTCCCCGTTGAGCTTCTCCACGTTCAGTGGCATATTCCTGGTGAGGATTTCAAGCTGCTGGAAGACCACCTCCACCTCCAGCATGAAAGGGACGATGACCGTGTCTGTGTGGGAGTCATATCGGAGCTGCAGCTTCACGCGGTCCTTACTGGGGCTTCGAGATCCAAAGTGAGTGTACTTCACCTCGTCTGGTCCGAACGAACAGGGGAACTTTTTGGGAGTCAACATCCCAGGTTTCTGGGACAGAGGGTCGTTGTCCAGAACTGTGATGTGGCAGCGGTCACCCGGCTGCACCTCTGTCACCAGGTCATTCACGGGGTCGAGGAACACAGACCTCCCAAAAGGCACCCTGATCCCATTGTTGGCGATGATGATGTCGTCTTCATTAGGTCCGGTCTTGTGGTAAAACAGGTGGCCCCCATCAAAAGGCTCCGCGCGCGCTGACACGAAGCACAAGCCGAGAGAGAAAGTCACCAGCAGGCATCTCAGAAGTGCCAACTTTCTCCAGAGTTGCAGACAACCAGCCATCTCCACCGCCAGTTGCCTTGCAAATATATTTTTACCAGCTGCAGCAAACAGATACTTCTCCTGATGGAGGAGAAACTAGCAAGAAATAAAACCCTCTCAGTGATGATTCAGGCCTGAAATCTATCCCCCCTCTCTCTGTTTCGGCGTGGCCACACAGACACAAGTGTGGTGAGTGCTGCCGGGCTGTGCAGGTAATAATGAAACAGCCGACAGTGACAGGCACAGACTCCTCCTTTCTGTCAGTGCAGGGAGGGAGCCTCCGGCCCCCAAGGCTAATTTAAGAAAGGCCATTGGACGAGACTGGGAAAGTGCTGCTCCAACCAACACTTACCCTGCTCCTCCTCTTTCACTGAACAAAGGTGGAGGGAGAAAAAAGTTCTGGAAAAAAAAAACAAAACTGAAAAAATAACTGGATTGTTGCAAAAGACAAAAGAAAACTTGTTTTAGGTTTTGCTTTTGAAAACATTTTCTCTGTAATTGCATTCAAGCTTACTTTCCAACATCCACTTATGTATGACAAACTTTCATACTAATTCTAATTGTTTCATATGCCTGCAATAAGATGTATACCTTTTGTGTTTCTCAAATTTTTTGTGGTGACCTGATTGCATAAAGACTCACTTCTTTTTATCTTTGACTCAGTTCAGTTAGAATGAAATATACATGAGTGAGGATGTATTTATTCTCATCCCAAAGACAATAACCTCTGTGGAGTTACGAGGTGTGGAGAGCTCGGTGTTGTGTTGTCCCCTCACACGTCCGGGGTCCTCTGAGGTCGCGACACGGCGGCACCGGACTGGCCCCTCCGTCCCACCGTGAGGGACGACAACCTGGCATCAGCTGGCAGGACAGGTGTGTGTGGGAACTGTTTGGTGTCACCGTTACAAAGCAAACAAAACCGCAGCTCAGATAGTTTGAGGAGCCATTCGTCTTTTCTCCCACTTGAACACTCATGTGACATATTTTCTGCTGCAGACTCTGAAGTCCACACAAGCACAGTAAAAGGGGAAAAAACCTCTTTAGTTGATTCTTTATTATATTACACTCAATAGTTAAAACACCAAAAAAATATTCAACAAATGGCACAAAAATAAAATAAAACTAATACAGAAAATTAAAAAAAATCCACCTCCTAATTTATCTTTTGAATCTTCATCATTTTGTACCAAATAAAAACTAACGTATTTCTGCATCCTAATATGGCCGATGTATCCTCTTTCTCTGTAAACATTTGGTGGGTGTGCACTACAGTTGTTCTTCGGTTTGGTTACAGCAGTTTGTGATGGCAACTTTATCGGGGAAAACCCCTTCTCTATTTTAATCAGGTGAATATTGTGGACAAATGTTAAATCAAAGTAAAACATTCATACAAGGAGGGTGGAAGAAACCTGGGTGAAAAATGTCATTTTCTGCAGTGTTTGATTAAAAAAACTCAGCGGGCAGAGATCAAGCAGTCGGGCTGGATGCAGTGAGAATGTGAGAATGTGTCGTCAGTATGCCACACAGGGTCATGTTAAGATAAAAATACCTGGTATCCTTTTATGGATCAACTTTTGAGTTGAGCCTGACACTTGATGAAGCGATCGGTGTGTATTGCTCCAACATTTTGGGAATATTCTCTCCATCAGTCTGCTCCAAACGTGATCTCCTGTCAGTGAACACATGCGGCAGGACGCATCGGATCCGTTCGAGGAAATACATGAAATAAGTTGAGGAATCTGTTTATTTTATGGTTCTTTTGGTAATCTGAGTGATGCGTTCTCTGAAAGTGCCCGTGTTTATTGGGGATAGTAACACTTTTAGGACAACACTGTGAACCACTCAGCAACCTTCATGTAAGCGTGGGCCAAATAGCGGAGATACCGTATGCATCCAGGCATTCCGCATCACACTTTTCATTGCGTCCTCTAAATAAATCTTGACCTCCTCACTCGACCAGCCAAGACTAAAAATGGACACACACACACACGCACACGCAAACACACAAGCACTGAAGAGTGTAACTATAGGAAACAAACACACTCAGCTTTTTATACTCAGTTACTCCTGGATTTTGCGCGTTCTTCTCATAGTGAAGAAGGTCAAGAAAATGCAGAGCGATGCACTTAAAAGGTAACTCATCATTGAGCTCTTGATTGAACTCTGACTCCTGTTGACAAAACATGACGAATGGAGCCTCTTCTCCATCTGTGGAGCCCAGTTTCTAAATGCGTCTGTTCTCGGGACGCAGCCTGACATTCATTAAGCTATTAACTGGCCTTTCTCTAATTTAGACGTTAAAGACATGACATGCCTTTAATGAGTGTCTAAGGTAAACAGAGAGAGAAGCTGGGCGCAAGCCAGACTCTGCTGCCCGAGATCAAGTCTTCATCCAGTGGGGAAGCTCATGATGACAGCTGCCACTAATGACCTCGTGATAGATGGATAACAATGCAGAGCGGTTCCCATCCGTTTGTGCTCCTCGGTTGTGCAAACACGAGGCAAGAGCACAGAAAGCTGCCTCCCTCCAGCTCAGGCTGTTTGCTTTCTAACGATATATTTGTCATGCTGTGATGTGTCTCCAACACATTTCAGACATAGTTGGTTTCACCCTTGCCTCAGGGACGGCATTCGTCTTGTAAAGTTTGTAATTCAAGTTCTTTTTTATTTAGTTTTTGGTTGTTTTTTTGAGTGCACATGTCAACTTATATGGATTTCTGGTACAAGAAATGGCAATTTTTAAAAAAATTTCCTGTGAACGCAAAAAGGCGACATGCATGTTTTATGCAAGTTGAAAGAAGAGAAAGAAGCAATCCGAAATTGAAAACCATGATCAAGTTAACTTGTTATTTCGTTTAGGCTGAGTTGTCCATGTTGCCTGAACTCAGGTTTAAAAACAGGTCCTGCTGCTCACAGGAGCAGCATCTTGACTCTTTGCACCACCAGTTCCCGTAGATGACGAAGCACAATGTTCAGAGGCTTCAAGAGGGAAGTTAAATGATGGAACCACTCTGCTAAGTAGCTGCATACTGTTATCACACGCCACGGAAATGTGATTTTCAATTACTTTGAAAGATTTGGATGAGTGGATCACAACTCAAACAGTTCTGCCTCCAACCACCCTCTCAGCTAAATCCATAGAGAATGTTGTGAGTTATCCCGCTGACACACAAACACACAGATGAACAGACAAACTCAACTGAAAACATAACCTCATCGACTGAGGTAATAAGACTGAAAACGCCTGTATGCTGTGACTGTGCTCGCTTTCTGCCTGACTGAGTTTGAATTTAGAGTCAAAGTGAGAGAGTGAGGAGTCTGAAATAAAACAAGGTAAATACTTTGGAGAGTTTTTTACATTCCCCGACTTCCCACAGCGACAGGATCTTTAACGGATGGTCCGGCCTTTGTGAGCGCTGAGGTTCGAGTGATCAGTCATCGCACTCTGAGCGTGTCCACGACGCTTATCGTTGGACAACATCTCAGACGTCCACGGGGCAGATCAGCAGCTCAGTCCAGCTGTGCGGGACGCTCCTTGATCTATCACCAACAAAGTCTGTGTGCACGCACGTGTGTGAGTTGTCTTTAGTCTGTTGCCGCATGGTGCCAAATCTGCCCAATGTGTTTTGAATGTAGATTTATTCGCGTAAAACTTCTGGAAACTGACGATCCAAAAAAAATATATGTACAACACTCGACAAACTCAGCTTCCAGTGTTTGTGGGACCTCTGCTTTTCTCTGTACCTGTCCCCTCACACTGGAGACCCTCGCCCTCACAGTATTTACCTGTCACACGTCATGATCAGTGAAACGCGCTTTCACATCAGCGAGGCGGCCGTGCCTCGATGAACTCCTCAGAACTCCCCCTTAGAATAGCCGAAGCAGATCGCTCCCTGCATTCTCTCTGCTCTCGCGCTCCTTGCGAGCATCCTAATCATCCGGCCCGTTGTAAATATACTCTGCGTATAAATAGAGGATACTGAGACCTGAGACTTTTGGATCCAGTTCCGAACAGGAAGAGGTTTGTGTTCTGCTGTACTGGATGGTTTGGTGCTCGGTGTCCATGACTGCGGTCGGGTTTGAGGGGCACGCACACAAATTTTAGAGCCGCTCCTGCCGTCACTGCCGCACCACAGGCTCAGTGCAACATTTCATCTGCCTGATGGTGGATTAAAGCATCCTGTGGGCAGATTGATATAGGCTGATGCTATCACTTGTCGGTAAAGGGGAGCGGAAGCCCCTGGAAACAAGCTGGATATAGCATTTGGACCGGCCCCAAACACCGGGCAATTCACCTCTATAGATGGAAAATATAAAAATATTATAAGCCTCATTAAATTAAACAGGAAACACATATATATATATATACATATGAGAGAGAGAGAAAGAGAGAGAGAGAGAGAGAGAGAGAGAGAGAGAGAGAGAGAGTGATGACCCTTGTCCCTGACCAAACTCCTCCTGGCTTTTGAACTAACTGCGCATCAACAGCAGGTGTGTTTCTGTGTA
>JAUESE010094107.1:0-12204 GCA_032274725.1 Malacoctenus triangulatus | reverse complement strand
CACACACACACACACACACACACACACACACACACACACACACACACACACACACACACACACACACACACAATGGTAGGACATGCAACTCTGCATAGACAGGCACTACCCTGCAAGCAATTCTGTTGTCTGGGTATAATTACAGGTTTGAAATTGAGCAAACTAAATACCAATATCAGGTTGTTTAGTCAGGGTATAAGACTTGCATCCACTGCAAACATTTATTCTCCATCAAGCACTTTCTAAGGAACTCGTCTGACTGCTGTTCTGTCTGGTGTCACCACAGAAACTCTCAGCATGGGGGACCAATCAGGACAGAATTGCTCGCACACAATATCTGCGCTTTTAATCAAACAACCTAACAAACAAAGGAGCAATGTGACTGTGACCTTGTAGAGTATTATTTTCTTGTGTTTTCAGTATGGGGACGTTTTGCAATTCCACTATGATGAAAAAGAAAGCTTCCAGAAGTTTGTATGGCTGAGGCATCTTTAATTCTCTGAGGAGAAGTGATGCACAAATGACAGAATTTCCACACAACTCTCCATTAGAGAGAAAGTGCTGGATGCTTTCACAGCCTCACAGGAAGCTCTTCTTTGCTCATGTTTTTATGGTGATAACATACACAGCAGTTATCGCAAACAGGAAGCTTGTTGCACACCAGCTCAGCAGTCAGAGAGGAGAACCTGATAAGATGGTACAGCCGACTGACCATGCCATGACCAAGGGACAAGGAGCGAGAGATGGACTAATAAAACAAGCGTAGGATGAAGATGTCCCAGAAACCACCCACAATGTTTCCACTCAGGGACCTGACCACAACACTCAGGATCGTCATCTATACTGATCAATACTGCAGTCTGGCAAACCGCAATACAATTGTTACTGATCAATGGATTGATAATGAAGAGAATTAACTTTCCATGTAAAGAAACAAACACAATGAGATCTGACCGTGACTCACCTGCTCATTTCCTGGTAAAAACCAGACTGGACTGGATGTTGCCTGGACGCAGTAGGCCTCTGAGCTTGTTTAATCAAGCCTGAGATCAGTGCTGATAAAGACTCATCACGAGTGTTTATATGGGGCTTGCTTCTCAAGATGCATGTTCCCTCAAACACTCCACCAGCCATCGACTAATATGACTCTCGTCAACTTCCAACCTGAAAACCAGATGCCGTCGAGTGTAGTTCCATGGTCTGTCATTTGATCATCTACTAGCAGCCCCAGAGGGCCTCAGAACTGGGCTCCTCAAGAAAAAGTGAACACTGTCCACCAAAAACACTGCTTCCATCTCACTCTGAATGTGAAATCATCAGCTTGGCACACAGCTCACTGTCCACAATACTGCAAAACAAAGTGTGTAATAAGTAGTTGCAACACTGTTAATGATTTGTATGTCTGCCTTGTGTAAAGGAGAGAAAAGGAACAAGATCTACTGGAACGCTTGCATATAGGTGTTTGTCAGATCCACAGCCTGTTATGTGAGTACATACAGATTAACATCATTGTAAATCAATGACAGCACATTTTGTTCTTCTGCTCTCCATGTTTAGCAGTTAGTTAGATCAGCACGCACTGCTGTCCACGACTATCAGGCAAATGTTTGACTTTTCGCCCGAACAAATGAAGAACTGCATCGTTCCTGACATTTAGAGAGTCTGAAGCGGTTTGGGGGGACTCTATTTCCATGAACTGGCTGCAGGGGGAAGTGGGAAACGTTGCAGCGCTCCCATAGATCAAAACCCATCTGATCTCTTCAGGGGCAGCTCAGCGTAGTCATTCTTTGCATCAGGATGTTGCTGCCTCAGAGAGACAATGACGTTTATTGATTAGTTTTCCTAAACTCTGGTGCCTGATAGCGATGAACTGTTTGACAGTAACCTCGTCAAACTTCCATGCTATACTTGTATGTCCCTTTGGACACATCTATCTACATGCATCAGAGAGACAGCCTCATAGAGGAGAAAGAGCTTCAGAGATTAAAGGTTGAGATCCGCTGATTTAAGCAGCACAAGTTGTGTGTTTGAGTGAAAAAGCTCAGGTGAATTTTTACGTTTATGAAGTTGAATACATTTGTGTGACATGGCCTAGATTAAAGCACGACTCCGTCTCCAGCCTGCAGTTTCAGTGTACCTTCTTTCTTCGTTTGCAAACTTGTTCTTTCCACTTCGGTCACAGTATCCTGAGGGGAAAACCCCACTTGGAGAAAAATGCTAATGACAGTATTATTGTGCTGCATTTGTGTTATTCCATATTCATCCATAAAGAAAAAAGATTTCCTTTATTCCTTTAATGTGCAAATGAACGCAAAACAACTCGAAGCTGCTCCCACCTCCGGCACGTCCATCAGGGTGCCACTTCGCCTGCCTGTCACCTGGTTCAGTCACAGAAAATGACAGCAAATAGTCATTTTTATCATGTAGAGTGGAGTGTGCATGTTGGTTGCTAAGACAGACCTGAATTTTGCATGTGTCTTTTACTGGTTTATATTCATAGCACATTCGTTTTAATGTTCATTCTGAAAAAGGTTGGGAACTTGTCACACAGTGTCACAGCTGAACCCCGCTGAAGAACAGTGCTGCCCGTTTTGGGTCGGAATGCACACTTTCATTGAGTACTAATATGGGATTACACTCATAATGAGAGCTGAGTGTGTCTGAAAGTGTGCCCTGGTGTGTGCACCAGTCTCAGTACTCACTATGATTGAATCCCCACTTGGCTGCGTATCGTGCCAACCTGTTACCCGTCTGCTCTGACATGCCTCCCACCCAGCCTCATTGTCTTAACCATATTACCACTGATTCCCACCACAAAAGACACACGCACGCACGCACGCCAAACGCACGCACGCACGCACACACGCACACGCACGCACGCACGCACGCACGCACGCACACACACACACACACACACACGAGGCCTCCCACACATTTGTCAACACATTAAGCATGTGCCATTGGAGGCCCTTTGTCCTGCATTCAGACGGGGTTTGGACAACACGGCCCTTTGTTTGGCAGTCCCTGCTGCAGAGACACGTCACCGCACAATGAGACCATTGAAAGTGAATTTGCCCTGACGTACTTGGCTTTTTTTGGAGGTTTGAGGAAAAGTGTGTGTGCTTGTGTGTGGGTGGGGATGGGGGGTGGATTGTCACAAGCAGCACGGGGTCAATAGTATTTGTAAAACATAGCAAAATGGTGTGCTTGTGGCCTTTTATCACTTTGGTTTATGTGTGTTCATTGTCTTCACCAACAACTCTTACACAAACCGTGCTATATATGGAGTGTAGGAACAACATGATATTACAGCCTAAAAACAGACCAGTTCATCATTGGAGAATTAAGATATGTATATATTTTCAAGTTTTAAATATTTAAACATTATAAAATGACCTATGCTCAAAAATCAAATGTCTTGGGACAGTATGTGTGTTGTTGTGTGAAGCCCGCTCATGTACAGCATTGTGAGTACGGTATTCAACAGATGCTCATTGAGTCACTTTTCTGCCCGAGATGGCTGAAGGGGCGTGGAACAATGGGAGTGACGTGTGTCCGTCCACTCTCTGGTTAGAGCAGCACGCACAGCAAGTTGCTATAGCATGCTGCCTCAGTGGGTTTGGAACAGAACGAAGGCCTTTATGGAGTTCTACGAATTACCCCTTTGAAGTGACAACTGTAAAGAACATGGGGCATTGAGATAGCAGGAACTTACACCAGGTCAGTGCATTCCTCTGAGAAGAAGTCACGATATTGACTGGCAATGTTGACCATGATATGTGAACATTTGCTTCATGAATATAGAGCAAGAGTGCATCGACTCTAGTTTGTCTTAACAATGATCGATCGTTTATAGAGCTACTGTTTTTTTTACCCCCATCTGTGTCATACTGATGACAATTCCTTCTTTCTCCCTGATATAACTAAAGGTTCTGTCCTTTCAAGCACTCATATTGAAGGCTTGTGTTCCTACATAATATTAGTCTCTAATCATAGATGGGTTTCCACATGATTAAAATGTGAGTAGGATCAGAGCTTGTCCATGAACCAGTGCAGGGTATTGATCAAGCCAATGAATGATAAAGCCACATGAATGATTGATGCACTCAGTAAAGATGTAATTACATATATGATGCAACAGTAAGGCAGCACTGAGCGGAACAGACAGACGTCATTTCCCAACAACATCTTCAGGTGAAGGCGATGGTAAGATGCATTGGGCAAAGTGGCGGGTGGGGGTGAGGTGTTTCCGAGAAGTACCTTCCACAGATGGATCGCAGACAGAGACAACCTCTTAGACATCCTGGAATACTAAGTACTGCCAACTGTCTGTCTCCTCTGCTTTTCCAGTTTGGGGTCGCGGAGTCCTTGGGCCAACAGTGGGTGAAGGACGGGTGCACCGTGGATGGATCACCAGCCCAAACACAGTGAGCGCACCTCTTATGCATATGGAGAACGCACAGAGTTACACAGAGTGGTTTGAACCCAAGACCTTACTGATATGAGGTGAGAGTGCTGACATCTATGCCCCTGTGCATTAAAGCTGAGAAAATGGAACATTATCACTGTGAGCTTAACTGATACCACGGACGTACTAATGCTTCCTCGTACATACACTTAAGATTTAAATGAGATGAAGATGAATTAGCATAGATAAATACATGTTTATCGGTTCCGATGAAAGCCTCATTCAGCAAGAGTTATCAGGTTGGTTTTATCGAAGTCTTTGTACACATTAGTTCACAGATGATGACCACATGACTAAATAGCTGTGAGGTTCTGATAATTAGTCATAGTGTCCCTTTATGTTGTGTGAGAGCAAAGCAACTTGATAAAATTGTGTGTCGTAACCAGTCGACCACGTTCTGTTAACCATTGGGTAATAATAGCATTTTTCATTAGTGAGATTCTGGTGAGGTCATAATCTACCGTGTTCTCAGTGGAAGATTGATCCAAACCATCACAGCACAGTTCTCCTTTTTTCCCATCGAGCTTGCAAAAAAATGCATTCCAGTTCCTTAGATATTATGTGACTCTGTCTTGTGCCAAACTTCCACAAGTCATTATCACATTGACAACCTAATAGGTATTATAACATTCTAAACTTGTGGTTAAAAACAAAATCCATCATTCTACCGTCCTCCCTGCTTAGATTATATAGCACTGTGATAGCCAGGCTCTCTCCGACATGTCCTGACTCCACTCCTACTGTTTTTCTGGTGCTTGATTCACCTCCAATGGTGGTTATGGCACCTCAAATAACCCCTCCCAGTTTGGAAATGGTCTCTCCCTTTACTCTGGTCTGTATAGTTCAGGGTGGGCAATCCTGGTCCTGGAGGGCCACAGCCCTGCATGTTTTCAATGTGTCCCAGCTTCAGCACACCTGACTGCAATAAGCTACTCATTATCAGGCTCTGCTGCAGAGCTGCATCATGACACCAATGAGAGTCATGTGTGTTGGAGCAGGAACACGTTGAAAACATGCAGGGCTGTGGCCTTCCAGGACCAGGATTGGCCACTTCTGGTGTAGTTCATGTATCCATCATCTACTTTCACCCCTAATTTTCTTAAACATAGACTGTTGTAAATATTGGTAATGCTGCTGACATGTCAAACTCAGGTTTTTGCAAACACACTCACAGAATCACTAATATTAAGCGAGAAAGAAAAGGAACACCTAGACACAAAACACATGTTGAGTATAGTGTATGCTCTGATTGTATTTATGTGTGTCCCATATGAATTGGTTATGTTCCTAAAGTTCGGAAAGTTTGTGTGGCAGCCAGACACAATGCAAAAGAAGCACAAAGCCACACAAAGACACAAACAGGTTTCGATGGAACACAATGAACAGGGAGATAAAAGTAATGTAAAACAGAGCGAGAGATGAAGAAGAAATATGACATTGTTAAAGTGCAGTGGGATAGAACCTATAAATAAACAGTCCCAAGTTTGATTTTACAAATAGCTGTGAGCGTGACTTTCCTGGGAGTTTGTTCCAGATGTGCGCCGCATAGAAAGTGTGTATGTGGTGTGGACTCCGGGGACAGCATGCAGAGCCAATTCTCAGGTGTGAAGATAATTCAGGAAAAGACAGACAGCAGCAAACTTGGAGGTCTTAAGCAGTTAATGCAGCTGGAGTGCTGTGAGTCCGCACTAAAGGGAACATTTTATTTTCCTTGGGATAGAGCGGGGGATCTCTGTGGTGCTCGGCGAGGACAGCCGTAAACTCTGCAGCTCGGCCTCACACCTGCTTATCTCCTCACCCCCTCTCTCACTCCCCTCGTCTCCCTATCCTCTTCCGGGCCTCATCAGTCTGTCCTTGTCACAGCACCAATACCTGACTAATGAGTCCTTCAAAAAGCCGTGGCTCTTGCTCAAAGATAATAAGAAGACAAGCATAATCATTCTGAATCTGAGATGGCTGTGTTTCTTTGCCCAGGGCGACTATTCCAAGGAAACACTCTGGGCCTACATTAGCATTAAACCCACTAACACATGCCTGTGGCATTATATAGGAGGAGCCTGTGTGCACTGTATAGGAGCTATAAATAATGTAGTCTCACAGGCAGCTCTGAGCACACAGACTTTCTGCTGACTTTCCATTACTACTAAGCTTTTGAGGAACTTTTAAGGCGCACCACACCACCCAGACTCCACCGGTACGTCTGGGGACGACCTTAAATTCCCCCAAAGTGGAGAAGACTGAGCTAGTCAACTGGGTGACATAAAGACAGATATACACGCAGCTTATTGACACATTCCCAGAATTGTATGTGTCAATCAAGAGATTAGTGCTGCATTTATTGTCTTGCTGTTCTACTGTGTGGTGGAACAACACCACAACAACTACATGGCAAAAGTAGTGCACCAACAATGCAAGATTGAACCCTTTAATCATTCATTCAATGGACAACAATTATGAGAAAACTGTGGATGGAACCTCAGTCAGTCTGATCAAATCATTACTCAGCTTCTTTCATTTATTGTTTCAATAAAAATAATTTGCAACCGTTTTACTCTATTTTAATACGAACACTAATACCACTACTAGTAATAATAGCAAAATATAATATTAACCCTGACAATTACTCTTAATAATAATATTTCTCTGTTAACTTTATTGTGAGGGAAGAATAATGTTTTTATGGTATGGGGAAAGAAATGAAAAGTTAATCAAAAAAAATCCACCAAAGAGATATTGCCTATTAACATATTGCCTACCACATAACATAATAACCAATGTAAGTCAGGCGAATGTTTCCCACCCCCCCCCAGTGTCACCCTCTCACGGTATGTGCATCCGCCATACATTCCCACTTAACCAGATACAGGACTAAGTTCTGACACAAACTCTGTGGTCTGTCTTTAAGTGCACACCGTTTAGTGTCATTTATCAATATTGTGCTGAGTTCCTGGTGGATTGGTCCCCCATGGCTGCAGACAGGGGGAGCGAGGTGTCTTCACACCTTCTGACACATGTTCTGAAGTGACTGCACAAAGCATCACTGGGCATATGAATAATTTATGAGCCAAAGCTGAATGTGTAATTCAGAACGGAGCCGTACCAGCACGCTCCTTGTACTTGCGTTGAACATTTGATGGGATGACAGGGCTCTTTCTTCTCCTCTTATTACCAGGAGGGCAAACATGAATACAGTACAGCTGCATTGATTCAGTCACTTCCAATGCATCTTCATCGTCTGCACTTGTCTCTTTGGTATTAATGTGTCCTCATTATCTGTGAGCTCTGACGCACCTTGTCTGCAAGGAACACCAGTTCTTACCTGCTCCAATTTGATTTTCCCTTTGTTTCCATTTCAGCCACTGTTCCTTTCTTCTTTTAGTTTCACTGTATGTTCTAAGAATAGGATGGAGGATGCAGCACGGTCCAAAAGGCTATGATTACCACTGAAATAGGGCTACTTCTATTTTGCATCAAATGAAGAAGTAAAAATATTCATATGTATATGTGTATTACTTTTTTTTATGGTTGTACCAAATTGTTTTTATAAAATCTTCACAAACATCTTACATGCACATTTGATCATTTTAATACATCCTAATATAATACATATAAATTATAATACATAAAATATAATCCATCATAATCATCATCACATCCATCATTTCCTCATCTACCAATCAAATGCTGACACCACTCATCCAATCATTTGTGTTGCTTGTAGGTATTGGAGGTGTCGATCCTGCAGCCTGACGGCTGAATCCAGCCTGGCAAATCATCTTTAGACTGTGTAAGAAATTATACCCAATTTCTGCTGCTAATCTGTACATTGTAATCTTGTCATTTGAGTCGTCGTACAGGCACACAGTACACAGACCCAAAACTGAACAGCAGAAGGCATCAAAACACTACTCACTACTAGTGATGACTTTAAAAGTTGAACTTGCTGTCGTCAGTTAAAGGAAAACATAGTGCGATGTCACTGCTCTGGCCCATTTGAAATCAATTTTTTGCTGTGTGTCCCCACCACTGAAAAGAGTTTGACACCCCTGATCAGGAGACTAAACAAAACCATTTCATATTGCGTAGCAGGAACATTTTGTACCACCCCTCTTTTTCTTCATCCTTATCCTAAATGAGAGTTTGCTGCCATTGCAATCCGGGTAACTCTAAAGAGATTCGCCCAATGCAATGTTGCTCAAACCGACTGCATAAAGGAATGCATCTGGTACTGCCTGTGCGGGGTAGTTCGCTGACCCAGAGAAGCTCTCAATACGCAGCACTTCTACTTATTTATATCAGTCATTGTTGTGCTTTGAGAGTTTGGAGAATAACAAGCTTTAATCTTTAATTAGAAACAAAGTTTAGGAAAGTCTACAACGTATAACAGACAACACACAAGAAAAGAGCTGAGGCAAGGCTGTTATTTATTAAATGTTGTGTTGGGTTGGCCAACAGAGGATTATTAAGTTCTACCTGTTTCTTCATCGGAGGCCAGAGGGAGCCCCCGTCTGTCTGTGCTTGCTCTGCGACATTCAGCACCTCTACGTCGGCCTATGGTATCTATCTATCCGTGTGTGTGTGTGTGTGTGTGTCTGTGTGCGTGTGTGTGTCTGTGTTTGTTTGTGTGTGTGTGTGTGTGTGTGTGTGTGTGTGTGTGTGTGTGTGTGTGTGTGCGTGCGTGAGTGCATGTGTGAGTGTGTGTGTGTGTAGACAAGAAGGGCAGCTCAGCTGCCTCCTCCTCGCCGTGCCCACTTATTCACACAGTGAGCTGCGACTGGAGGGTAGACGCAGAGTTAGTGTGAGAGGAATGACTCCGGAGGAGGGAGGGGGGGAACAAAAAGGCCAGCAAACAGAAGATAACAATGAGACAGAGAGCGACAGTGAGATGCTTCTGGGGGAGAAAAACGAGGAAAAACAAGAGGAGGAGGAGGCGAAAGAGGAGAAGAAAGAGAAAGAGAGTTAAGCCAGATTGAGAGTGTCTGCCTCGGGTGGTACTAGTCACCCTGAATTATAAATGGTCTCTCACTTTCTGAGCCAAAACACACAACCACAGTATAATACCCATGATGCATTTCCACTGGCAGGCCACTCCACCGTCCCTTGGGTTAACCCGTGCCACTAATCTCTTTCCTCTGCTTTCCTTCTCCTCCATCGTTCTCTCTCTCCATCTCCGTGGTCCCTGGAGTGAGGGATTTGGCTAACTTTGCCCTTCTTTACTCTCTCCATCTTCCTCGCCCTGGTCAGCGAGTGCCTGCGCTGTGTCGCAGCAAACTCCCGGTCTCCCCCTCCCTTCCATCCCTCCTTCTCTCTCTCTCTCTCTGTCTCTCTCCCTCCCCTCCCTCCATTGCTTCTTCTGGTTCGCTCGGCGAAAAGTAACTATTCCATCCTGCATCCCTGAACTCTCCCCACACTCAGCTGTCCCAGTTTCTTTTGCAGCCGCCTTTTCACATTTTGTCCTCTCACCATTATGCTGCTGTTGCTTTCATTCGTCCATTCTATCAGTTTTACCCACGTGTTTGCTGTTTTCTTACCATGAGACTGCCCGACCTTACATGCCCCCCCCCACCCACCCTCCTTTAGCAGCTTTCTTCTCTGTCTTCGCACACAGAACACAGTGTGCAAAATAAACCAGCTGCTTTGGTCCAACAAACTGGGGGACAGTGTGTTACTGGGTATGAAATAAACCAACAAACATTGAATGTTGATAGACGGATATTTTTCCTTGATGCAAATGGAACAGTGTTGTGGGGTCAGCAGTGAGCATTCACACTGCCTGATACTGGCAAGAAAGAGATCCAATTCAGGACATGATGCGACTGAAGTGGCTCAAGTTTCCTGGCATCATGTGAAAACTGCACAGGGTGATTCTGCTCAGCTGAAAACAATCTGTAAATAAAAAACTTCTTTTATATGAGGTGAATTTATGAGATTGAGGAAATTTTGCATATGCAAAAAACTGAAGAGAAATTGTTTGCAGCATGTGGTCTGATTTGGCTTGACCAAACAAACCACTAAAAGGATCTCTATACACTGATAGTGTATAACAACTTTTAATGGAAATGGCTGAAAAGAACAACACAAAACCCAAGTGTCGACACTATTGATTGCTGTTTATAATGTTGCGAGTCAGGTAAAATGAAACAGAGGTCTGTACGACTTGTACACTGAAAGTTCACTGAAGGCGTATCCAGTATGAAATTACAGCAATCAAACTTTAACTCGGACCATTTTGTTGTGTGGCTGTTTCTGCTCTGCAGGAGCTGTCAAGTAGACTCCAAACACACAAAACAGAATTTGCAGTGATGTAACAAGAAGGCCAGAGAACGCTTTCAGTGGTTCAAGCCTTCATCAGTATGGACCCCTGAAGTTATTCAAAGAGCACAGTCACACTCTGCAACACTGCAGGAAAATTGTTTTATTGGCAAATGAAAGTAAATTCATTGTTTGGGGAAAAATCAGCCACTTTACATATGTTGTAAAGAAGGACATAGATGACCAGGATGGCTGCCCTGCTGCCTTGGAGGCCGTGGGAGTTTATCAGAGCAGCGGCTGGAACACAGCAGGAAAGTCAGTCCACCTCAGAGTGACTTCAAGAAGCATGTGTTGGAGCTGACCCAGTCAGAGCACAGCACCTGAATCCAATAAGACAAAGTGGAAAGGGTCCAGAGAGCTGTTCACAGCAGACATACTCATGATGAGGAGCTGAAGCAGAACTGTCAGTAAGGAGGGATCAAACTTCCTCCCAGGTGGGTTACAAGTCCTCAGTTCACCCTGTTTTTTGGTTTTATCTCCCCTAAGTATTATAAATGTTCCGTTAACTTAACGATGTTTGTATGATCATTGCAAGCATTTTCACATTGAATTCTATTTTACTGATCTTGTGTACACAAACAAAGGAGCTTTCCAAACTGTACAGTTTTACTTCTTAGGGATGTGGATATGTATGAGTTGATCAAAAACATTTCAGACACAGATTTGAAAATGTAATGTTAGAGAACCTGGTTTTTCAGGCACTCCATGTATTTTTTTCTAGCTTAGTTGCTCAGCATGTTTGTTTGTTTATTTATTTATTTATTTATTTATTTATTTATTTATTTATTTATTTATTTATTTACTCTCAGTTGCGCTCCAGCGTTGCTCCAAATTGCATTTACATTTGGATCCTCTTTATCAGGATGAAGTCAGTTAGGTGACGGTGTCCTGCATCCTGTGGTCCCTTTAATAGATCTGCAACATCCCCAGTGTGAAAAACAAGTCTGTCCCCATATTGTTTGTGGGTCTAATGGACTCAAGGACACACATGCACGGCTGAGCATTCATTGCTTGCCCTTAAAAAATGGAGAAAATAGAAAGAAAGAAAGCAAACAACCCAGCAACATAAAGTGTACAACCCCTTGTTGTTTTTATTTTTAGTTTGTCATTTCCCAGATTTTTGTGACCTACTCAGGGAATCTTTCCCCCAGGCTGGATATTATTAACGCAGACAAATGTGGACACCTGAGATTCTTTCATCTGGGTTAGAAGACCATTTTTCAAATAACACAATGTAAAAAAAAAAGAAAAAAAACACCATGCAGGCAACCCAAGTAACCATCGTATACAATATGTGAAATGTTCCAATACTGCCTCGAGATCTACTGAAGTTCACAAGTCTCAAGGTTCAATACACACACACACACACACACACACACACACACACACACACACACACACACACACACACACACACACACACA
>JAUESE010094098.1:0-12204 GCA_032274725.1 Malacoctenus triangulatus | reverse complement strand
GGTGGATCAAACCACTTTGAGAAATAGGGGTGTCAGCATCTTTCAACAATTTAAAAAACGCTTCGTTTTACGTTTGCAATTTGCACCGCTTGTGTTGTGCTTTCATTGAACACTAATAAATTCTATTCTTGAAAAATTATTTGTGTTTACAAGAATTTTGGGGGGGAAAACTTTATTGAAAGGGGGTACATGTACCCTGTGTCCCCCCCAGGATTCCCGCCTATGTGGGGCACCACACCCAGGGGAAGTGAGCCTTGGACAGGGCTACTTCTCCACTGGGGACTGGAGCTTCTTGCGGGAATAAGGAACAGTTTGCGGGCCCATGGACTGAATTTCCTCTCCTACCCTGGAAATTGTAATACTTTCTTTTTGGACATTTCAGCAATGATTTGATATGTAACGGGAATTTATGAATGATTTGGTTAATGATTTATTGAAATTATCTTTTTTTCCCCCTGCCAACTGCTTTTGCTAAAATAAAGCATTCGAACTGGAATTAAAGTTTCTGAAATGGACATTCATCTTTTAGGATCAATTCTAAGGTAGTAAAAAGTTAGGATTTTGGTGTTATTGCTAAAATTGAGGAGGTTTTTATCGGTTACTGTAGTCCCAATAATACAACAATACCTCTTGGGGCCACTAAAGACTGCCTTGCCCGGTAACAAGTGCACTGATCATAGAGAAGAGCGACTGTAGACAGGCTTGGCCGGTAAAGGATGATGACCCGCGGCTACTCGGACATCTGCTCAGCTGGAGCAAAGCAAGGTAAGACGCTCGGATGTCTCCTTGCCACCAGCATAAACAGTTTCCGATTTTTCTACACAGGTGAACTCCGTCAGGGCTCGGGAACCGGCCCCGTAAAACGGAGTGCTGGCTCGGTGCTCTGGTAGGGGTATTTCGAGGATCTAACACAGTGCAAACTGTGACCTCCATTCACTCACATGTACTAACAACACAGGCAGTCAAGTGGACAATATATAAATATGCTTCGAACGATCAAAACAGCCACACCTTCACCTCCACACTTAACAACAGCACCCCTTGAGATCACTGCCTTCACTTGTTAACGTGGTGCGGGCACAGGTTTAGTACGTTGGCCAGCCGCGGGAAGACTGAATGGAGCTGTGCTAAGTGTGTTCCTTTCAGTTACACAATAAAATGTAATATCGCGGAGCAAAAAGTCACACACAAACACAGAAAACAATGAGAAACATGATGTGGGAGCTGCTTGTCGATCAGTTTTTACAGACTTCCAGAAGATCGGGCCCCTGCGTTGACACTGCAGCAGACTGGACTTCTTCGATTCATCTCAACAGGACACAACAAGGAAGCAGTTCTGCACCAAACAGTTAAGACCAACAGAAGCCTCCTATCCCATCATGACAACCCTGTGGAGAGAAACAGTTGATCTAAAACACGGCCGAGTGTCTTTCCAGTGAGTCCCGCGAATGACTGCTAAATATTGCCGATGATAAATGCACCTTTAACCTCCACAGATGTATGTTAGAGCTGACTTTGTCGCTGATGATGGAGGCAGCGCAAGTGACAAGCCCAAGGTCCGGGCGCCGACCATCAGGAGGCAGCAAGGGGGCAGGTGAGCGAGAGGCAGAGTAGGCACACCTGCTGCCTGTCGCCTTTGTGTTCCACTCTAATCTGTCGTCGCACTTTGCAGGAACAGGCCGTGTAACACTCAAGGCTTTTATTATCGTCAACGTGTGGCTGGCAGACGGAGCTGTGAGTTCACAATGAATAAAAGTGAAGCGGATGCAATGAACGGAAGAAAAAAGAAGGGAAAAAAAGGAGCGATTACAGGCCCTTTCTCTGTTTCACACAGTGTCAGCAGGAGGCCCACGCAGATCTGTAGCAGCATGTTCTAACTGAAATAACTCCGAGTTAGTGGCTTAAACTCATACATAAATGTAACCAGGATGCCGTGTGTGTGCCTGTGATGTCTTTGTATCCCACCTTTAGTGTTCAACTAATCTCATGACTTGGCCATTGGGATTCCGATCACGGCACAGACCTGGTACAGTTTTTGTTTGATGTGATGAAACCCCCGGACGCCTTCTTGCACTAAAGGTGTGTTGTGGCTTTTGCAATTGTGCCAGCCGAAAGCGCACTAATAAATGAGCTCTTCAAAGTGGACTCTGGATCGAGGGGGCCTGAAAACTGCCATGAAAGAGACTTTGAACTTGGACCTGTATTGTCGTCAATGAATCACCGCATGAACACAAATTCATCCATTTGCGCCGGATTGATTCTTTGTCTGGCTTTGAAGTGAGCGGACTCCCTCGCTCTCTCACACCGCACGTTTTGACCAGCTGCTGCCGGACCCCCACACACACTTTGATCCAATCGAACCATCCATTTGACGCTCAGCCCTGATGCTGTCACTAGAGGTGGGGGGGGGGGGGCAATGAGCAGACCAATATGGGGTTCAGTGTCTAACCAGAGAATACCTATCATTGGATGGGGGTGGGGCGGGGGATCACTCGCCTTGCTCACTGACTGCCAGCTCACCCTGAATACGGTCCTATTGCAGTTCACATGAAAATGAACAAACTTCAATCGGCAACTGTTCTGCTGTGCCACAACAAGCAGTCGTGTGGAAGTTGGGTCAGTTAATAATAGTGCTTATTCAAACACAATTTCCTTTGTATGCTTGTTCACTCAGTTGTGCGTGCTGATTTTCTGGCAGCTGACTTGTTGGGTTTTCCTCGTCATGCGAACACGACCCACTCAGAAAGGTAGAACTCCCCCACTGGTACTTTTTTCAAGTGCCTACCCTGCTAATGCACTGTAATCTGCTGCACCAAGCGGAGGTGACAGAAGAAAAACAAACATTAGTCGCTTTTGCAGTATGCAGAAAAACAAGCTTTAAGGGTAGTGGAGACCGTACAGGTGGTTTGATGGGTGAACTGAAAAGAAAATGGAACCATAAGTAGTTTAGGGACAATGGGTGAAAATCATCACCCAAATATGTAGGACATTTATGCGGATATTGCTCGTTACTGCAGCTGGGAAAACAAATCTGCACATGTGTTCATGTCAGGAGGGTTGGCCTGATAATGCTAAGGGTACAAACATGTAACATAACAGATATAGCGCATCTGAATAAAGTGAGGAGCTGTCAGTCATTAAACAGCTCAACAGTTATGACACTTTCACAACTGAGCTGTTGGATCTGCTTTAAACCGACAAGGGTTTACTTTAGTTTTTTTTTTTTTTTTTTTAGCCTGCTTCAATTCTGCAAGTGTGAACGCTCATCTGATCTCTGGCATGACCACAAAAGGGAGCTCTGTTCTACCTGACAATGGTTCAGTTGCAAGTGAACCCTGGTGTGGTTTGGAAACAGTGTGTGACCCCAACCTACTGAAAGGAAGCTATACCACAATGCTCGTTTGTTTTTGTTTTTTTGATCCTCACAAAAGGATTAAAAAGGTTCAGTTCAGTTGTTTAAACAGTTCGGTTTGCTTTCATATGTGAAGTATGAAAGTAAAATAAACCGAATAAACTTAATGAATCAAATCGAGTCCCCGTGTTATCCTGGTATAAAAGCACTCTGACGTGCCATGCTGTAGATACTGTAAGCTTTTTTCTTGACTGCCAAATCTGATGACTGAGGATACAAAAAGACGCTAATGAGGCAAATCCATGCAGATTCCCCATGATTACACATCTCGAACCTCCCAGGAGTCAACTCATCTGTAACACACAGCACTGGCAGTCACAAAGGCAAACCCTCACCATATGGTGGGGCCACGCTCTGCTGATGTGCTGCCGAGGAGGAACCAGGAAAAATACAGTACCAGGAGAGGGGCCCCTTTGAAGGACGGCTTTCTGTTATATTAGGTTGGGGAAATTGGAAAGCACTTGACAGATCCCCTTGATCTCCACTGACTTTCATCAAAGGTTTGGGACTGCATAAGAAGATAGCAGGATTATTTCTGAGTGTTTGTAGGCTTTGGTGGTGAATTAGCAATGGCTCGAGAACACAGAGCCTTCTTGCCATTTAAAAACTTACACTTGTCCAGAATTCAGTGCCGGGAAACGGGTGAGAGATTATACTGATGTGTAGATAGACCAGATCAGAAAGGAATAGAACCGGGGATTGCGAAATGGCTCTCGTAGCATCATGACTGAAAGCACAGCAGAGAGGCACCGACCCAGGAGAATTTGCAGTACAGATCTCGACAAATTAGGCATGGCCCGCCATAAGATAAACCCCCACTTCCACAATTCATATCCAGTTTGGGAGCGACTTTTGAATCGTAATAGTAAACTTGTGTATCTGGAATTTACAAATTTTACACACATATTCAAAGTGAAGTCCATATGTTGGTTAGCAAGCAGATCAAGCACCAAAAGGGCCACATTAGGGTACATTACAAGGTTAACAGTGGTGATGTTGTGAACGACATTTGTTTTTTCTTACTCCAAGGCTGCTAACGTAGCTATCCTTTAACTAAAGACATACATTAGTGTTTTTTCTTTTAAAAACAGTAAATTTGTTAGTAGTAGAAAAATGCATTCGTGTTTGATTGAGTAAACACAAGACATCTCGTTCAGACGCTCACGCCAAAGCAAAGCATCTTCTAGATATCCAGGGTTGTTACTCATGGAAATCTGTATAGATTACTACATTTTTAAGGCACATACATTTGTGGGAGGAGCAGCAGAGTTGTGTATGTGGGCTGCATTTGGAAAATATTCAGATCAAAGCACCAGTTTATTATGCTCACATGTTTCAGAGCACAGTTATCTGGACCTCACGAAGTCAGGAAGGCTTTTACTGCATTAGGTGGAGCCCCGAAATACAAACAAATGAAGGGAACTCCCAAATGTACATCATCTCGTCTTTGAATAGAGCAAGATATTGATGACTGAATAAAATGGATTGCCTCAATCTTAAGGCTATTATTTGTTTCAAGGCACAAAACAAATGTGAAATAATTTAATAGGCCAACAAAACACAAAACCAGCTTTCTCAGACTCTTGAACTGATTGCCTAATGTGCATAATACTTGGTAAAACTCCTTTTTCAGGGTAATTTCTGCTCTTATAACTTAGAGCAGTCAAATCAAAGATTTTTTTTTTAATCTCTTTTTGAACACACCACACACAGTGAGGCAATAAAAGTTTGAACTTCGCCTTTGTGACAAACTATTGAGCCCTGATGATTTCTGAAGACATGGCAACTGTTGACAGTCGAACCTGTGACTCACAGTTTGTGGGTGGCACCAAAGTCAAAGAGAGTTCACACACAAACTGACTCAGTCAAAGCTGTGAGTGAGGCTTTCCGTGTCGAGCTGCTAACACGCTTGTTCTATTTATTATCTGGCACGTGTGGCTGTCTTCCATCATACCCGTATATGTCGAGAGTCACACATGGCGGCCTGGATGCACTACCAAATACATGTCAGGAGCTGTTGACAGCTTTCACTCATAGTCAGCGTGAGGGCACCCAGTAGGAAGTTGCAGTGAGACGTGAAAATAAGTCTTCAAATTCAGGGAAAGACTATGATTGGATGTTAAAGGATTTAACATCGGAGGCAGTTTGAGAGGTAGTTGCTTCCTTCACCCAGTGTCTTAAGTTGTGTGTGGACATACATTGCATGTATCATTGTATCACTGGATGGAACTTCCAGAGACAATTTTGATTCATGGTTGTTGCACACCTCTATGGAAATTGTCTTGTGAACGCTCCACAGACTGCGACTCCCAATGAATCCTGCTGGTATGTCATGTGCTCACTGGCCCGCTGATGAGAGAATGAAGCCCACTTGATTTTGGTTGAGTTCTGTCAATTATTCAAGCATTTAAAAAAAAGCAAAAAAACGCTCAAGTTATTTTTCTGTATAACTGAATGGAGCATACATGACATTAAAAGTATATTTTCTACAGTAAATGAGTTAAATAGCAAGCAAGTGGCCTCACAGCATTGAACTGCATGCCAGGAGCAGAGTGGAACTCAACCCAGAGGCTGAAAGATCAAGACTCGCAGCACAAAAGCTTTTTCTGTTACACTTCCAGTAGCTCAGGGTTAAATAGGGGGGGATTCAGTTACCAGCTGATCCCACTGGTTGACAGGCAGGGTGCACCCTGGGTGGGTCGCTCGTTCATCACAGGACTAATCACACACATTCACACCCACAGGCGTTTTAAAAGCCAAACCCACCTGGTGCATGTCTTTAGACCATGGGGGAAACTCAAGAAAAATCCACACCTAACATGCAAACCGAAGCCTGGTATTAAACATGAGCTGTTAACCACCCCTGAATGAGGCATGCAGAACCGTTCACAGTGAACAAGCCACACACAACCATATCTACTGCCATGTACCCCACCTTATGTTGTTTTTGGACAGCTGCTATTTTATCAAAGTTGTTCAGCGACGAGCAGCAGTCAGATGAACAATACAACTGTGAGACATGGCTGTCACCGCAACGGCACTGGCAACAAGCCATCCGTCACATCCTATGCACAGTCACCCAACAGAACGCAGGCTCCTCCTCACTGGCAGTGTGTCCTTATTGGACACAAGCAAAAGATAAAAAGTCATTTTTCATCTGGATGGAAAGAAATAAAAAAGCAAGTCGAGATGGAGCGGAGACCTACAAGTGCTGGCTGTGGCTCAGGTGGTCGAGCCAGACGTCTGATTGTCGAGCAACATCATCTCTGCCACATACTAAAAATGTCCCCTGAGCAAGACACCGAGGCCTGAAGTGGAGACCCAACATGTTGCAAACCAGCTCGGGGAGTCATGGTGCTTTATCACTTGGCTGCTTCCACTGTTTTGATCACTCCTAAAGTGTGTCGAGTCCCCTCGTAACTTCAGAAATTTCTACTATGGAGAGTGCCTTTTTATACGTTTATACTGATTTCCTACTACGTTAAGTTATTTGGTGTTTACCTTAACATACACTGGTAGAAATGTGATCTCACTTCTTTCTCCAATATTTGTGTTTTTCAGTTTCATGCTGCTCTAATAGGAATCACCTCTTAGTTCCGAGTTATTTGTGGACGCGCTTAATTTGCTTGAGAACTGGAAGGTGGAACTTCAGTGAGGCCAGTGTGCAAACTTTGACTCTGCAAATGCACAGCTGTGAGCAAAAAATAGATTTTAATGGATAATTCATATCATATTCATATCTGAAATACACACATTGGCACACACACAAATACACACACGTGCACACACACACAAACACACTGAAGTTTTGATTGCCCGGTGGTAAAACACTTCTCACAAGGACAACATTTTATTCATACGTTATCAATTGTACGTGTGTTTCTGAATGATGATGTCTTTTTAAAGTATATTTCACCTTTTGATAATTTTTTGGGTCAAAATCTGATACTTGTGAAGCTACAAAACAACATTCCTTCACCTCTCATCAAGCAACACTGGACACTGGTTAGCTCGAGTACTGCTCATTACCGAGTTTTGCTCGCAGGTGAATTAAACATTGTGGGTGTCAGCACGAATCATTGATTTGCTCATGAGCAGTGCCATTAATCCCAAGCATTTCCAGCACACCTGCTGGGAAAAGACATGTTCAAATATAGAGCATGAAAGTAAAACGTATGCAGTGAAATAAATACACATTCGGATATTGCAAAAATCTACCAACACAAAACAGCAGTACCTTGACGTCATTACTTCCCACTGCTGGCCTCAAGAGAGACTGCACCCCCTCCACCTCGAATCCACACAGTAATCATACAGCCTGCGCACGCTGACCTGTGGCCTCCACAGATACAGAGGTCAGCTGTATAACAACTGCAGAGACACAGGCTGAACGCCGCACTGCCTCGTCTTCCCCCGATCGCTTTCATGCGGGTTGCTAAAAACAGTTCGCCGAGCTAAATAAATTCCATTTCTCAAATCTTCACAGTCAATTAGCTGCTCACACTGGCACCCACCTGCTGCTCTGATAAATGGGACCCTCGCGATTTGTAACGGTTCCCTGCCAACGCTCGGCTGCACACATTGTAGCTCCCAGCAGTAAAGCCAGGGGAGCCCGATTCCTTCCCTTCCGGACTTGTCCACCAGAGACAAGTCCAGCATCCTTCCCCAGAGATCAAAGAAAGTACGTCAGCATACGACTTGAGGTGTCATGGACACCAGCGATGTCAGTGTGTGAGATTGCCACTTAAAAAGTTTGAGAACCAGTGCGTCGGAGGACGACGCCGATCAGTTCTGGAAATTCCTGAGCAATTTAGGTGCTTTTCTCAAAAACTGTCTGGAGCACGCATGACCACTGTCAGCATATTGTACTGAGAAGACAACTGATGAACACAGGAAATAACCCCCCCAAAAAACCCACTGCTGATCACCTGTTGAATGTAACACATGACAATATTAATGAAGAGATCATTGCAATCCAAACATTGTGTTTGATCCACTTGGGTCGGGACACAACAGGTGATGTCGGGTCCAGCAACGTGACCGGTCGAGTCATCTCATGTAACACCAGCAGAAAAAACAACTACGGCTTCATTAACATGACGAATCCCGATTCCAGGCAAAGCACGTGACCAGCAAGTGTGAGAGCAGGAATGTCAACCTACTTATCTGAGGGGCCACATACGAAGCTGTTCCATCTCACGTGGGCCGGCTCATTAACCTCAAAGATTAATGACCTGCCACCTTTTACATTAATAGTTTCTGGTACATTTTCACAGCCTGGTTGATAGTATGACATTATTCCGTTGCTGTTTCACAGAACACAAGAGTAAATCAGTGCAGTTCTGGGTGTTTCTTAAACACTAATGTTGATTGTAATTTAATGTAATCATTTTTAAATATATTGCAAGACTCCTGTGAGAGTGCACCATTTCTGTGTCTGCTTGGAAGCCTAAATGCAACAGCAGTGGAAGTGAACGCTGATTCTAATCCATATCTCAAACTAATTTTACTCTCAGCTCGCCCCACCATGTGATGCACCAAATGTGGCCGCACAACAGTTGTAAGGATCTTCCAGGGACTCACGTGGTTGTGAATCACCAAAAAAAAACACAACAAAAAAAAAACATGTTCACACTGGTTTCCAGGTTCAGTCAGCATTCACACAGCTCTTGGACAGCTCTTGAGAGTGGACAGAATGGTGGTAATGCAACGAGGCGCTGCTGCTTGATGCAAGCATTCACAAGGGAGAAGACTTGATTTCCTGATTGGCCAGCAGTGACTAAATGCTGAAGTCTTGCACTTCTCATTATAAACAAGGGTTTGTATTCCTACGTCACAGGTTAATTTATTCAGCCAGTCGTGAGTATGTTTTCTCTTTTTTGCTGAGATGTAGCTAAAATGATTCAGACTTATACGGCGATTTACTCAGATTTGATGCCTAAAATACATGACGATAAAAGTGCTTTATTTCCAAGAGAAATGAAAAAAAAAAAAACCTCAGTGAAAGCAAGAAAGACCCTCTGTGTTTCGTGATGTTTTCTTTTTCAGGAGAATCTTTGAGGAAAAACTGGAGTGAAAGTAAGCTGAGCAGGGCAAGGAAGGTCAGAGCGGGTGCATTTGAACCATTACCATCAGATTTTAATTGGATGTGCCGTAAACCAGCAATCGACCATTTGCTCTCATCTCGGAGTCGGGCTCACCCCCTGTTCCAGCATGTTGTCCGCTCTGCTATGGAGGTGAACGATTGATTCTCAGCTTCCCTGTGTGAAGAAGCTGCATGACATGACACCAGAGTGCTAGACAGAAGCGGGGGGAAAAAAGGGCTGCAGGAGTTGCTACCAACTGCACACCAGGCAACCATCTGTTCAACAAACCCTCCTTTGAGAGACAGTACCAGTCCATCACGACCGGAGCTATCCATCCCCTCAACAGCTTCTTCCCAAGAGGTGTCACAGCACTTACATGACTCACCTAATATTCCTTCTAACTTTCAACAAACCCTGAGAGTCTTTGGGGTCTTCAGAAATGTGTTTCGTTTTTTATTGTGGTTTTACTGCCTAAGGATTGTCCACGCATTTCGTGCCCACGACACACTGCGAATCCCCCCCCCCCCCGTCCAGATGAAGAAAGTCACTAATGGTGGTGAAATCTTTGGTCGTGCCTCCAACACGGCAGTCTGGCATTGGACAGTGAGACGGGCACAGAGACACTTCAGACAGTGTCAGATGTTCAGGACGGACGTCTCAGTGTGACCACTCCGCCAGCCCGCGTTCATCAAAAGCCAACAGAAATGAACAGAGATCCTCTTTTCCTGCATCAGTTCGACTTCTCCTGGTGCTGCCAACTGTAATGAAAGCTGATATTTGCTGTGATAGAAGTCACTAAATTACATGATCATCTAATTTGCATGATTGACAATTTTCCAAAGCGGAATCAGTGGTGGCATTAAACATATATATTTTTTGGGGTTCGGGGATCCAAATCAGGTGTTGACAGTCTGCAGAAACATATGTGCTTTCTTGTCTCCAAAACATAAAAAAAATTGCAAGATTTGTTGCTCAGAATAAAAAATTTTAAAATAGTAATTGACAATTGGATTTGGACAGTCACAATCTTCTTTAAAGACATAGGAAAAACACAGTTGCTTTGTATTCGTCATACTGAACGGACGTCTTGGCCAAATGCTTGTCCTGGCTTGTCTTTCCTGCAAAGTGTCATGCAGTCAACACACATCAGACCTGATGTCCTACCAAAGATGTTCAGATTCATAGTGTGGCTGGGAAGAATGGGCTCATAAGGCTGCTGAAATCACAAAGTGTGTGGTGGGCTTCAGGGTGGAGTTTCAAATATGTCCCCCCCTCAACCATTGAGAGAGGATCCTCCAGCACTGCACAAATGTAGCAATTTCCCACACTGCTCCTCCATCATGGCACACATGTAGAGCACCATCGTTCAGTGGAGCCCATCTTACCCCCACCCCATCGCCTCAACAATGCGGCGCATGGAGAATTGAGTGCACATTCTTCACTGCCCATTGTCACCCTCACTTTGATCTGCTGTCTCGATAACATGATGCTGATATGTCTCTTCTCTGCTTGCACCTGGGAGAGCAAAGATTTCATTGATGGACAGCATTGTGTGCGTGGTGTCACCTTAGCAGCCTCACGGTGGCTAGCAGCAAAGCACTACTACAATGGATGCAGCCGCATTGTGGCATCGCCACAACAGTCAGGTCACATCGAGGGTGACTTGAATTGATCTTGGGCCAAAAACACATCTTCATCCGCCCATAAGAAGGATCACTTTGTCAGCAGACTTGTTGGAGTCACAGGTTTCCTCCCACCGTGCACGGCGTTTTGCGAGACAGGGCTTTGTCGTGTGACTGATTGCAGGCACCTGCTTGCCTATGTGGATACTAGACCCTTGAGTGTTTCTCTGTTGTGCAGTTTTTACCCAGCAGGTCTACTTTTGCCAAGTCATATTCTCGGTTAATGCCTTCACAGTCCAACAACTGACCCAAGACACACAGCATATTATTGGAGGCCAGTTGGTGCCGTTTGGGGAGTAAAACAGCTTGAGGAATATATCCTGTTAACTGGAGGTATTCGGTCAGAGAAAATGACAGGAAACATGGTGGTTTTAATTTTGTGAATTGCCTCAATACAATAATGTGGTAGATTCTACAGTAAACATGATTTGTGCTTGTGTGAGATTGTAGCCTCTAAAGCCACACTTCACTGTGCCCTCTACAACTGCAAGAAAAGAAATAATGTCTGTGCGTTGCAGAGGTTTCATATGTGCAGTAGAAGGACGTCGTCTGATGTTCTGTGGGCACACTGAGATCACGTTCCAGTGAAAAGTTCCAGAGTGACTCATCTCCCACCCCATCCATCCTCTGTCTTGCTTTTGTTTTCCAACTTGGTGTCACAGAATGAGAGCTGCAGCTGATCTCTGTTGGCTTCGTCTGAACGTAGAGTGGAGCCTGCACAAGTCACAACACTGGCACTGTACATGGCTGTTTGTTACACAGGCATTCACACCAGTTTGACAACACAATCACCAAATAACAAACCTGCAAAGTGACAGCAACATCCATTATGCATATTTTTGTAAATATATATAAACTATATGGATTTATAACTCCAAAAAGTCAGTTGGTGTAAAGTGAGCCTTAAAGAAGTTATGTACACTTGATGGAAAGTAACACCCCACACAAACACACACACAGACACACACTCACAGACACACACACACACACACACACACACACACACACACACACACACACACAC
>JAUESE010093976.1:0-12217 GCA_032274725.1 Malacoctenus triangulatus | reverse complement strand
GTTTTTGTGGGTCTGTGCGGTCTGAAGAAAAATGGCTCTGATTTTTTCAGCAACCTTACTTAATTTGCCAGCCTTTTCATTCGCTGATGCAGAGGCACTCGCAGCGGTGAATTCGTGAACAAATAAACTTGACAAGGGGTACAAGTTTTTTTATTTCCTTGAAGATCAATACTTTTTAAGTGTACGTTTGAGTTTACATGTAACGCCATTGATTTAATCTCTCCATTAGATGGTACGAAAGACAAACGAGTGCTGTATCACATCTGATTGCACCATACAATTATAGTTACCAAGTTATATTTGACTCAAATAAATTCACATGACAAATTTGAACAATTCTTAATTTGGTATTTTCCTGTGGGTGGACGCACTACATAATAATTGTGGTCTGCAGCATTAGCTTTAGCAGGACGAGATCGGTGTACGAGGACAAGCTGTTGTTTCTGAGCCCTTTCATAGACAGACTCCCTCTAAGGTGGTGAGATAAAACTGTTCCAGGGAAAGAGAGATGGGGCAGCTCCACTTTTAAGGTGGCTGGTCGTGGATCCACCGACAAAATTCTCCTGCATGAAGTGCCGCCTGCATACAAAAGTGCTGCCTAGCTTGATGCAGAATTCAGGAACCTCATCCCTTCTAATCGCGTGGATCCACTGCCTCTTTTGGTCCAGATCTGTCGGAAAAGCGTGGTAAGAGAGGTAGGGTTGTTTTCTTGCCCCACAAGAGCAACCAGGAACTGAACAAAAACAACCGCGCCGAGGCTGAGCCAGTTTTCCTCACTGTTTAATACTGAAAATATAGTGACCGGAAATTCTCCAGCACCACATCTAGTTTAAAACACGGAAGTGTGAAAAAGGTCTATTGTCCAATATTAATGACGGAGCGCATTTAAACAGGGTCGCCAAACTATTGGTTGGTTAGCCACTTGCTAATCATGAGTGGCTAATCAGAGAATCGTGACATTTCCTGTTGTATCGATCTGACTGTGCTGCATCAGCACATGTTCAGTTTATGTGTGTGTGTGAGAGGATCAGCTGCTGTGAGCCATCAATAGCAGTGACGCTCTGACAGCCGTGGTGCGTTTGAGGATTGATGGAAACCCCAGCATGTAGTTCAACAGGAGAACCTGCATTTATTGTGCATTTTAAGGCAACATGAGGGACACAGACGAGTCATGAAAGTCACTGTGAAAACCACTGAGCTGCAGCCAGAACAGCAGGAGGTCTTAACACATGACCTTTTTCTTATATTCTGTAATTTGCTGTTTAATTATTATTTTTTTAATACGGGAGACTTTTAAAAGATTTTTGTTGGTGGTGTGCCTTGAGATTTTTTTCAATGAAAAGGTGTACCTTGAATGAAAAAAAGGTTGGGAAACACTGCTCTAAGCCTAAGAATAATTGATAGAAGTGAATTACGGCTGGATTGCTAAAAGTTAGAGCCACAATTTCAGGACTTTTACAAACCATTTTCACTTTTAGTTCTTGAAAAATACTGAAAATTGATACATCTACACTTTAGACTTGGAAGTGCACAAAATGCACAAAAGCTACAAATGTTCATATTGCACAAATGAAATTTTAGCTACACTAAGCACAGGAATGGCATTTTGTAACAATGTATTTATTTTATTAGAAATGGTGCAAAAAGCATGGGCATTACTTTCATGCTTTGTTTTTATTTTATTTATATTTTCTTATGTAGGGCAGGTTTCTTCTATGAAACTATATGGCTATAAAACCTTATTCCTTCTAACCTTTGTTCCAAGGCAAAGTTTTCAATATTTATCTCACTCCTTTTTGTTTTGGCAGGATAATGTTTAATAAGTTGCTGATATCAGATGCAAAAGCATCTACAAATAAGCCACAATTATTTTTGCTTGGCTTGAAAGAGAAAATAAACCTTATCTCTTGGAGGGGTAGGTCTGTTTCCGTTCATGAAATTACAAAGCTGCCAACATGTACCACAGGGGTTTGACTTAGGTTGAATTGATTTGAAGCTTGAAATAAACATTCAGTTCTCTGTCAGTTGTAGTGTCTGCTCAAGAAATAAAAGACAATTGTGACCAACCTAATCTCTGAACTCATACTATTTTCAAATACTGTGCCCATTGCAATAGACTGCCCATAGAGTATTTTTTTAATGTATTTCCACACAGCCTGAAGACCTCTTTGAAGACAGAGAAGGGGCAGGAGGAGGTAAAACTCAGCCCAATACCCAAGAGAGCCAAACACACCTACCTGGCCATGGACACGGACAAAGAAGTTATCGGCTATGTGATTCCTGTTTTTAGAGCAAAGTAAATGCAATTTTTCATTGACGAGGGGGCAACCATCATCAAAGCCCCGAAAGGTATTCTGTTGAAATATTTATTGCCTAGGATTTTTTGGCTCTTGCTTTCAGTCATGATGTCATTCGGGGTCTGATGGAGTCTCAGGAAGAGGATGTCACAGAGGAGGGGATCAATTATGTGGCTATGAGAAACCTGTTTGTGAGGGAGGCGAGGGAGGCTATGGAGGTGAAAGTGGAGAAGACAACCAGGACCACGCATATAAGACAGTCTGCTGAACGCGTCGAATTGAGCAAGACGGTAAAACCTTTTTGTTTTCTACTTGTGGATTTTGATATGGAAGTATCTCTAAACTAAAATCCAATTCCTCAATCAAAGTGTGCTTGCATATTCACTTACTTCTTTACCCTAACCCTTTTGAGCTGCAGGTGGAGGAATGGTCTGAATTTCGCAAGAAGATGAACCCGGACAGCTTGACTCACCCACCGGAGTTTATTGTAAAGCCTCGTGGACAGACTGTGTGGGAGAGCAGAAATGTCAAGCTGCACTGCACTGTTGCTGGATGGCCCAAACCAAGGATAGCCTGGTAAGCTGCATTCTGTTCTAATCAGAACATGGACTAGTTGTGTTTTGTTCAGGAAACCTAATAAGTGGCTGTTTGAGGATTTATTCCTATACTACTCCCTGCACTTTAGACGGATAACATTCTAAATCATCTGATCAAACAACTATTAATTAAATATACTTTAAATTCAGGAACGGAGAAGTTTACTATTTGAAGAGAAAGTCCTTCTCTGACTTAACACAAATGTTTCAATGTTTTTTACTCTAAAAGATGAAATCCTACATCATTATAAAATATTAGAATGTTTGAAGATATTCAAATCAAAATATTTCCCCTCAAACACACCTATATGTTTGAAGAAAAATAGTTTTATTTAAATTGTGTTAACACCCTGATAAAAAAAGCACTGTCTGGCTGAGTATTACCAGGACAAGCAAATAGGCTAATAACATTACTTTGACAAACACATGGCAAGAATTTCTTGGTACCCAGAACCCTTTGGTGAAACCAATGTTATTAACCTGCCATGTTCGGAACAAACTCCACCCAAACTTGTTGTCTACATATGTGTAATCTGCTGCACAAAAAAGGATTTGCAAGACTGAATTACCTGACAATTTTGGCCATCAGTATTCATGACCTTGCAACCTTTGGACTATTACGGATCATTCACTTCAAGCAGATGTGGGAAGTTCCTTGTTACTGTACATAATTATAATAGGGATCTGTATTTTAATCCCCTTTTTTCCAGGATATTTTAACTCCCTAGTTTTGAACTCAGATACCTGTACTTTGTACTTGTTACTTTTTGTTCATATGAAAACATGACAGAAAACCAGCAACAGCACAGAGAGGGAAGTTACCCTATTGTGTAGTTGTGGTGTGAGTGCATGGCTTGTAAGTGGTAAACACCGCAGCAGCAAAATAAATTAAGAGAACCAACCTGAGTACATCACAACAACTGATTCACCCTTTATCATCTTATTGAAAGGACATTTTATACGTAATTGAAACCACAAGGTTTTTGGTGATTCTCTGTAGGCTATGAGTATTGTTTACCACGAAGAAAACAATCTGTGTGCCAAGAACTTTTTTTAAATTTTTTCCACTGACACCTGTACTTTTTACTTTTACTTGAGTGGGTAGGGAATACAATATTTTCACCTTCACCAAGGCTCTTCTTGGGTATTAGAAGTATCAGTTCTTTTATGTACCAAAGGTTCCTGGCTGTAACACAAAATGACTTGATAACTGAAACTGGAATATTGGTATGAAGGTTAAGCCTATGCTGTTTAAAAATCAATGATTTTCTTTGAAGTTATAAAACACGTCAGAGGGCCTTGTGATTTGTTTACCACACCACTTTTTTTTTTGTCCAAAAAAACCCTTAAAGGTTGTGGGGTTGATAGACTGACAAACTGACTTAAGGAAAGAATATTCAATCATATCGTAGTGCTGTAGTCCAGGCCACCTAACCACAAGTCATGTCCAAGACCGGAGTGTGCCAAGACCAAGGCAAACCAAGACCAAGGAGGGGGTGAAATCTAGTCAAGACAGAGACCAAACCAGTCATTGAAGTTACACAGTGTTTATTATTTTGCTTCCTTTTGCTTCTTAATTGATAGTCTTTGCAGCCTATGGTGAAACTCATATCATAATGTCTGATGCATTAAAATAAATTAGCCTTAACAGCTTTTGTGATGTCTTGGTCTCAACTGGTATGGTATTGTCTAAGATACGAGTTAAAGATGCTAAGAAATGACTGATGACAAGATATCTTCTGTATTATCTTCAAGGTACAAAAACAACGTACTAATTGATGCCAAAGCCCATCCTGAGAAATACACAGCTGAGAGCAATTACAACATGCACTCCCTGGAGATCAAGAAGTGGGTAATCATTAGGCTCTGTCTTTGTGTTCCATTAGGTTAAATCATTGGCATAGTTTATACATCTGACTGCTTTATTTTCTATCAATCTGGATGCAACCGAGTCATCTTATGTGCCTGTTTGAATTCCAGCTGCGATTTTTTGGACACTGCACAGTATTGTGCTTCAGCTCTCAACGTGAAAGGAGAAGTTTCCTCGATAGCTACGATTGTTGTCAAACGTAAGTGACAAGGTTATTTTTTTAATTGCTCCTTTACATTCTGCTTCCTCTTCCTCTGCAGTGACTCCCATTCCTCTGAAGTTTGTGTTAAAAGTTTAAAGCAGTGGTTTCAGTTGTACCAGTATCAACCAGCATGGTCCCACAATGTGAAGTCATAAAATAGGCCACCCGGAAGTCGTTCTTGAGTATGCGTTTGGCATAATTTACTTGTGCCTCTTGTGTTTGATACTTTCTCCTCCTCTCAGAATGATTGACTGACATATTTGTCCACAGGGTACCAGGAGGGAGAAGAAGCAGGTCCACTTGTATCCAAACCACGTGAGAAATTTTCAGATAATACAGACTGTGAACTTAGGTGGCATTGGCATGGGTGCAGTCATACAATTAATCTGAGGATGCATTTGTTTTGGCTTGTTTAGGACTTCAGTTTCTAAAAACTTCAGGCATCCTTGAACTTTCCGTGCTTCATTTACTGTCCCTTTCTTTTAATCAAAGTTGCCTAATGTGGAAACACATCAAAGTGTTACATGTCTGCTGTATTTTGTTTTGGGTATACAGAGGTTTTATGTGATCTCTGGTCTGCAGCTAAAGTTTGTATGTTGTTGCTGGTGTTGATGGAGAAGGAAATCATGAGATAATGTCTCAGAAGGTAAAACATTGGTGTTCTATTTCTCCAGATGGTTTCTCTGCTGAACATGGTGTCACTTTTGAAACAGCCATCATTGACAAATTCGAGGTGGCCTTTGGGCGTGAGGGGGAGACACTGAGCTTGGGATGCACAGTAATTATTTACCCTACTGTGAAAAGATACCAGCCTGAAGTAGTGTGGTCCAGAAACTGTAAGTAGAACAAACGAAACAGTGTATCAGTACTTGGTGGGATTCTGGAATGTTAAATGCCATTTGTTCAAGTAGTTATCTGCCTTGTTCTGTTTCCATTTCCCTAGCTGTACCCTTAATGTCCTCTAAATGGGTGCACACCCATTGGTCTGGTGAGCGTGCGACTCTCACGCTTGCCCACCTTAACAAGGAGGACGAAGGGATGTACACCCTGCGAGTCAACACCAAATCTGGCTTTGAAACCTATTCTGCCTACGTTTTCGTTCGAGGTAAAGTGAAATGAAAATAAAATTTTCTTTTTTCCCAGACAGTTTTTACATTTGAAAGCCTTATTGCTTTTGCAAATGCTTACAGGTGGACATTATAACTAAATGGAGCGTGATGGACTAATTCCACTACAGATTATATGTAATGTTTCCTAAAATTAGTTTTGAGAAAAAAAAATAGCCCTATGACGGTGGGTGTTAAAAGGAGCTGGAATAGGAGACTGAGGTGTGAAGAAAAATAGGAGTTTTATTGAAATCAGGAAACAGTGTAGGTGAAGTATAGACACCGGGAGGCTGGGGTGAGGGTTCACGGGGTCCAGATTCCAGGGAGGAGCAGGTAGAGTGCAAGTACATGCTGGTGTTTCACTGTGAGCTCATTCGGCTAGTCCCGCAAAGCCTGAAAACACAAAGCAAGATACACACAACTCACACCAACCACAAACAACAGGGCACTCAAAACAATAAAGTTCACAGACCTGACAAGCCCACTTATATCGATATCAGTTGAGGTTGAATTGGAAAGAAATCACCTGGAAGAAAAAGAGGGTAGGTGCAAAAAGAAGAACTTCAGATGGGTCCTTGTCAGAAGAAGATGATTCCCTATACCTAGTCTATGTGGAGCCATCACCCAGGACAAACCTGGATGCCAAAGAAAAATGCACCCATGGCAATTCAGTCAACATAAGCCAGAACTGTGATTCGGACGAGTGTGACCAGTGGCTCGTTTAGGGAAAGTAAAACAGGAATATGAGGCAGTCTGAACTTTAATCAAGTGTATTTTGAACATCATTTTGAGTTCACATTTGTTCAGTGGCTATGTTCAATGACTTTTTCAAAAGCAATGATCATCATTGTTGGTGCCTGACGATCACTTTCAAGGAAAAAAGAAAAAGAAAAAAAATTGTCCCTGTTTTCAAGTTGCAACAACCCACCACATTGTGGGGCAACAAGTCATACTGTATGTTCACACTCTCCAATGATTGCTTATAACTCAGCACTGACAAAAGCATTACAAGTGACATGAAGGCAAAATATATACCTGTGACTTGTATCTTGTGCAATGAACGGAACTTTACAATATTTTTCCAATTAAAGAATGTTTTACGACAGTAAGTGCTCAGCAGTTGATTTTTTTTGTTCTCCACAAAAGTGTGAACAAACCTCGAGAGCACCTTTATTATGAAGCTGTACAAATGTGCTGCATTTTCAAGTTACCATGATACCCACTGCAATGCTACTTCTGAACATTAGGTGAATAAAAACAATTTCCTTTTTTATCATATCTTTATAACAACAGTGAAAGCTCTTTTCATCAAACCATGAATAGAGTAGCGCAGTATAATGTCAAACTCGTCACAGTATGGTGCAAGCCAGGAACTGATATCATGTGAGTGAAGGAACCCTTTGTTACATTTTATGTTTTGGGTTTTTATATTGGATTTCTCAAATTTGTTTAGCCAAAACTTGCTTTCATAGTGACTGCTGGTTTGTCCAAGTGCTGTAAATTGATCTCTATATTCGAGTCAGCTGGCCTATTTGTTTAAGTGTGACGGTTATGTATGATTCTTTTTTTTTGTAAAAATACTTGTACCTGCTCATTCTGAAAATGTTTCCAAAATTAGATTTGAACAATGATTTAGAGCCAAATGTTGAAGATTGAAGCCAATATAGCTCAGGATATGTCATCAGGTAATGTCAACAGTTTTAAAGGCCTAACCTTTGTAGTAAAGCATGTAAAGCTCAGGTTTCATGCAGACTCCTATGATTTCGCTCATCTTCCCACTTGGTTCAGTAGATATTTCTGTATCTGTATCTGTATCCTCAGTGTTGTAATTCCTCCATCAGGCATGATGATGACAACAGTCCTGTCAAAACACATGCTGTAATGTGAAAGTCGGAGAAACTTGAGACTACATTGAATGAAGATCATTCTGATTTGATAAAACACCACAAATGTGTGTGTGTGTGTGTGTGTGTGTGTGTGTGTGTGTGTGTGTGTGTGTGTGTGTGTGTGTGTGTGTGTGTGTGCATTTCTGCCAGATGCTGAGGTGGAGGTGGAAGGGGCCCCTGTGGCTCCCCTGGATGTGCGTTGTCACGATGCCAACAAGGACTACGTGGTGGTGACCTGGAAACAGCCAGCAGTAGAGGGGAGCAGCCCTATCCTGGGGTACTACATCGACAGGTCAGTTTCACATTTTACCAACAGTTAGGCAGGTTTTACATGGTTTGCTAACGAAAAAATAATTCAGCAGTATAATTGAGTATCTATAGTCATGGTAATGGTTGTGAAACTATGTTTGGCATGTTTGTTTCTTGGCTTCTCCCAATTTCATCAGCTGGACACATGTAGGTCACCTCCATCATAACCTTATTGTTTCAGTTGCTATGTGGGCATGTAGCAATCAGGCTCAACAGATAGCTTTTGCAATGATTGTCAAGAATCACAGCTGTAGAATGCCCAAAAGGTTAAATTTGATCTTTTGTCTATGTTGTAGGCTGATTTTTGTGTTTGTCTTGGTGTCAAACTCTCCTCTTGTTTCAAACAGCTAGACCTCCCACCCATTTTTTTATTGAATGAGCAACTCAACCTCTTTCACCTGTGCATGTATATATATTGTGTGCAGTGTGTGAACTACACTGCAGCTTTCGGAGGTGCTGGGGAGAGGGGCACGTGTCCCTTTTTTTAGCTATCATGCCACAAAAACATTCTTTTTGGTTGTCTCTGTTTGAGTTTTCTGGGATCGGACGGCACCTACTTTTGCTATCATGCCCAAACAGCCGGTTGTTATGTAGATTTTTACGGGTGAGACACAAACTTGACTGAGACTGATGTTCAAATTGAACACAGATGTGACAGTTTTACTAATAATTGTAAGAAAATGACAAAAGTTAAAGCATACAGAGTTTAGAAGTGGAAGTCTGCACGAGTATGACATGTTGTCCCCTGTGAGGTCGACATGCAAGTGCCCCATTTTTTTGTGTTTGAAGGTAATATCCTTGTGAGGCCATAAGGATCCCACCTTCCCGAAAAGGATGCGTTAGCTATATGTCCATATTTGGCTCAAAATGATAAAGTGTGTGTCGGTTCTACTATTGAGATTTCACAGGTCCAAAGTCTTCCTGCCTAAGACAAACAGAAAGCACCTACATATCTGTGTTAAAGCTCATGTTCAAGTACTCTGTGTTGTTTTGTGAAGCGTTCAGACCAAAAATTCATTTATGATGAATTTGTCTATCATTTCAGTGCAGTTCAAATTTTTTGCTTTGTTTGTTTTGTTGCCAGATGCGAGGTTGGCACCCATCACTGGGCTCAGTGTAATGACAACCCGGTGAAATATGCCCGCTTTCCTGTCACGGGATTGGTGGAGGGGCGTACTTACATGTTTAGGGTCCGGGCCTTTAACAAGGAAGGGGTCAGCCATCCTTCCCGTGTCTCTGAGCCTGTTGTTGCAATGGATCCCTCTGACAGGGCTCGTCTCAAAGGTGAGAGACATGCCACAGACCTGCTGGAATGAATTAAAATGGAATTTTGTGTGATGTATTTCATCATTTTTCAACACCAGCTGGACCCTCAGCACCTTGGACTGGAATGATCAAGTTCACAGAGGAAGATCCCACTGGTATGGCAACGATTTCCAGAGGTGGTAAATTGTCCATGCCCATTTGTCTTGAGTCAAAAGTTTAGTAACTTTTGGTACTTGAGTAAAACAACAAGCTCTGAAATGTGAAGACTAAAAGTAAGATATTGTTAATTGATGAGTTTCTGCAGCACCCAGTTTGTCCTGAGTTTGGCTCACCAATGACTGTTGCACTTTTGGAAGTGGAAAGCTGTGCATTTCACACAAGTCTACACATTCATAGCTGAATTGAGTCCACCTCATACCATTATGAATAAACTATTCTCATAAGCAGAAAAGAAAAACTGCATCCTCTAAAACTGTTAAGTACAAGTAATATTAATATTTCTGATGAATCTTGTTTGCTAGGATTTTGGATGGTCATTCTTTCTTGCAACATCAACAAAACCCTCTTAATGTTAACAGGTATAGAAAGGTGCCTCAGCATAAGGCCGTGTTCCACTGTGTATCCAATCAAATTACACACACATGTTGATATTGTTTTAGGACGGCAAGCTGGCTTCAGTGTCACCAACTACAAATTCAATTGGTAAAATGCCACAGCCCTGTAAATCGGCACTCAGAGCAACAGACACCACATTGATTGTAAGGAACTGACAGCTCAAATATGATTGTATAAAGCTATGAAATTAAGGAAACACACCTTGGAGAATTACTTCATATCATGAACACGTAAACAAATGAGGAACCCTGTGCTCTGCCCCTCTATATGGTTGAGGAGCTCTCCATGTCACACTCCTGTCTCACACAGTGAAACTATTCATTCATTCAACAACTCTCCTAATCAACGCAGACATCCTCTTACCTCCTTAGTGGGTGTCATCCCTGGAGAGCCAACCGATGTTGTGGTCACTGAGGCGACTAAGAGCTACGTGGTGCTTGCTTGGAAGCCCCCTGTCCAAAGGGGTCATGAAGGAGTCATGTACTATATTGAGAAGGTAGGTAGAAGGTATACACTGTTAGTACAAAAAACCTTCCAGTGCTCCCCTGAAAAAAGATTCACAATTTCCAATAAAATCTTCTGATTAAATAAAGGGTAATGAATACACAAAAAAGGATCTCAGTGAAAAATCAACACTGAAGTCCTACGATAATTAGACCAGTGTGTATATGTGCAAACAACATTTACCTACTCTTGGCATTTCATCACACTATTATTCACATGAAAACTGTTCTGTTGCAGAAAACTTCCTTTGATGATTTTTGGGAGAGAAGGCTCACTTTACATGTTAAAGAAATGCCATAATTCATAAACGCAAGAAAAAAAGACATTGGCCCTTGGACTGCTGACTGCCAACAGTGCTTAATGGTTTCACAAATTGTGGTCAGACTTGATTCAGACTTGTGCTTTTCTTACATTTCTTGTTTGCTCTGTGGCTCACAGTGCATTTCTGGGACTGACACGTGGCAGAGAGTGAACACCGGAATGCCAGTCAAATCTCCTCGTTTTGCCCTGTTTGACCTGGCTGAGGGGAAATCCTACAGCTTCCGTGTTCGTTGCTGCAATTCTGCTGGAGTGGGCGAACACTCTGTGTCTACGGGCGACATCACAGTTGGGGACAAATTGGGTGAGCCTACAAACTTAGTGAGTGGATCAGCATGAGTACGCTGAAAACTGAACGTTTCTGTTGAATAATAATACAAAACATATCTCAACAGAAGGCAAATTTTATGGCACAAAAGCTACCCACAGGTCTAATTATGGCAAGCATTTCAGTGAGCAATACATACAAATATTGTTTGATTGGTTTAAATCATGACAAAATACACATGCACACACACATGCAAACACACACACACACACACGCACACACACACACACACAAAACCTACCCACAGGTCTAATTATGGCAAGCATTTCAGTGAGCAATACACATAAATATTGTTTGATTGGTTTAAATCATGACAAAATACACACGCACGCAAACACACATACACGGACACACGCACACACACACACCCACACAATCAGCAATCAGTCAATCAGCTAGTGAAGTTGAACCACCTAATGATTTGTAAATGAAAATGATGGATATTTTCAAGGGTGCCCAAACTTTTTCATACCACTAAAAATGCAGAGGAGGGTGAATAAGTGAGAAAGGGAATAACATACGCTCAATTATCAACTCCATCAAAGTTACGTCGACGTGTGCTACAGATGTTGACACACTGACCGAGCAGCTTTTCTGTTAAAGGGGCCATGACAAAGCAGTATGAACTATTTCATGTAGGTGCAACGCCTGCATATGTCAATTCTCATAAGAAAAAAGACTTCATTTTTTCATGGGGGGATTGTTTTGGCAGGTCAGATTTCCCCCCTCAGTAAAAAGGGTCGGTGCGGTAATGATATGCAGGTCTACCTGGACACCAAGTTGAGCTAATTCCTGATTGGCTACTTCCTTATTTGGAAACCTGGCCAAACACGCCCCCCCTACTCCCTTATAATGGCAAATGGAGGTTTGCTGCAGTATATGCTCGAGCCAGAGGCATCAGAAGATGAAACAGATACTTT
>JAUESE010093916.1:0-12222 GCA_032274725.1 Malacoctenus triangulatus | reverse complement strand
GTGCGTGCGTGCGTGCGTGCGTGCGTGCGTGCGTGCGTGTCCTCCTCAGACCACCCCACCCTCATTCCGCCCAGTGCCTGAGCCACCAATCACCTCGTTCCAGGGAAACAGAGTGACAGGTGACATCAGCGCTTTCCAGGCAACTGGTTAGCTTTGCCCACGAGGTGTTCCAAGGATAACATGGCTCTGATGTTATTCTGATGATGTGGCAACTGTAGCAGAAATAGAAGAACAAAACAAGACCTTAAAAATAAAGAATTTTCTGAAAAGTTTATAAATAAACAAAATCAAAACAAGAGGAAGAAGATTGTTGTGGTGAAGGTGATGATTATGATGATGATGGTAATGATAATGAAGATGCTTGGCTTTCCTTCAGGTGTGAGTGGCTCTAAGGGAGAAAAAGGAGACCGGGGTGAGAAGGGTTCGCAGGGTGAACGGGGCCCTGCTGGACCGAAGGGGGACTCCAGCTCCAGCTCTGGCTCTGGTTCCTTGTCTCAGGGGGATCGAGGACAAAAGGTGATGCTCCGCTCTCCCACTGAGTTTCACCAGTTGAAAACAAGCACCATGAAACAATCCCTGACATGTTTCCTGCTGTGTGTTTCAGGGAGATAAAGGTTCAAAGGTATGTTTACCCAACTCTGCATTCTGATTGGTCCAGAGCATTGTACAGACACCTCTGCAGCAGCTCCTGGGATCAAAGTCCCTCAAAACCGAATATCTCGTCCTCCTCAGGGGAACTCTGGCTTCGGTTATCCCGGCACTAAAGGTGAACGTGGGCCACAGGGTCCTCCAGGCCCCCCTGGCCCACCAGGACCTGCGGCCGAGGTCGTTCGACTCGGAGATGGTTCAGTGGTGCAGCAGGTGGCCGGACCTGTAGGACCACCGGGACCTCCGGGACCTGATGGTGCTGCTGGACGTGCAGGAACAGATGGAGAGCCTGTGAGTAGAGAAAGGTTGTGTGGCTGAGCGGTGCAGGACAGTTCTGATGGTTCCTTCTCTTTCAGGGGGATCCAGGAGAGGATGGCAAAGCTGTGAGTTCATTGGTTCTTACTGGAAACCGTGAGATGTTTCTCTTGCAGTAACAATTCTTTTGATTTATCTGGAAACCTTTTGATGTGCTTGGGTTGTGGCTCCCGATCAGGGTCCTCCTGGACCACGAGGGTTCCCTGGAACTCCAGGAACCACTGGAGCCAGAGGCCAAAAGGTGAAGGACCTACATCCATGAAATCGACCATCAGTTGTCGTTGATATTTTTATAATGTAACCTTTGGATTGAGTTCAGGGTGAACGTGGAGAAGGGCAACCTGGACCCCGAGGCCCCCCAGGCCCCCCAGGACCTCCTGGCCCTGCTACTGGCGATCGTCCCGTAAGACCTTCACACGTTCTTTTTTTTTTCCTGTTAACATTTTCCAAATAAACTCATCATTCCAGTTGTTTTGTTCATAGACATTTGTCGACATGGAGGGTTCAGGGTTCCCAGACTTGGACAGAATCAGGGTATGTGATCTGTCACAGATTGACAGTTGGATGTTGCAAGCAGCAGATTAACTATTGGATGGGTTTTCCAGGGTTTCCATGGTCTCCCGGGGCCTCCTGGACCTCCTGGTCCCCCTGGGCTACCTGGAACATCAGTAGCACTAGGCTCTGATGGCCCAATAGCTGTTGGTCCACCGGGACCACCTGGACAGGATGGGGCCCCAGGTCTACCTGTGAGTACAAACTGGTAGCAGGCTTCTAAATCCTGAGTCATTTCTGAGTTGATTACGGATGCATGATGACCTGAAGGTTTGTAAAAACACAATGTGCTGCTTTTTCAGGGCCTCCCAGGTCCTCCTGGTCCACCAGGTCAGTCTGGACTCAGAGGATCAAAGGTATGACATTTAATGAAATGAACCTGATCTTGGATGCAACTCAACAATTTAAGTAATGCTCTCCATTTAAGGAGGTCAACCTTCTTCAGCTAGGCACAAGCAGTGTAAGGGGGACCACCAGGCTTGTTTAAACATTGTTTTAAATTGCGATTCTAAACTTCCTGCAGGGTGACGATGGTGAACTTGGCCTTCCAGGAGCTGCCGGAGAAAAGGTAAGATGTGTGTTTGTGTTTTGGACGAGTAGTAGCATTGCTGTGATGGTGGAAATGATTGCAACTTGTTTTGGCTTTTCTGCAGTGGAATGAAGATGCGGGCTTCTTTAGCAGAATCCTGTCTTTCTTTACCCTGTCCTCTGTGGTGGGTCCTGGTCTCAGGTGTCAGGGGTCTCTGCTCTGGTGGTTTGCTTCTACTGTTTCACTTCAACCTCAAACAACTGATTCAGTCTTTCTGAGCCTGGCCCTGGTCTAACCCTGGCCATGGACCCCTCACTGTTGTCCCACACCACTAATTCAAGATCCATATCACATGCTTCATATTGTTGCTCCTAAAGCCTTTGAAGGAAATTAAACCTCACATCCATTTTCGTAGTTCCTAATGTAATCTAACCCTGCCTCCATCTTTGTAGTTGTTGACATCATCTAATCTCACCTCTGTCTTTGTAGTTCTACAGTTTTTCAGCTTGTTTCACAAAGACAACTTAAAACCAACTCCCCTACCCTAACCTCCACCTAGGGTGCACATGGTGACCCAGGACAGACCGGGACACCAGGGCAGACTGGGTTGGCAGGACTTCCTGGACCAATGGGGCCAGTTGGACCACCAGGCCCCCCTGGACCACCAGGACCACCACATGGCACACACTTTGTAAGTGACTGGGGGGAAATTCTCGTTCAAGCACAATTCAACTTTTCAGGAAATGTAGATGAGTTGCGCTTTGGTTGATTAGTGGAATCACAAAAGAGATAGCAGTGGCTAAATCAATTCAATTATTGTTTCTAATGTACTGGTACTCTGAAAGTCCCATCCCCTTTTTATATGGCGATCTAATTATCCCAGAGTCATACTGGCAAAGTTGTTTGAAAACGGTTTCAAACAACTTTGCCAGTGTGACTCTATTTCTGTGTACTGTTCCAAATCTGAAGTGGGGAACTTTTGCATGTTCCAATGTTCACTGAACACACCATGATGCTAAATTTGTTGATTTTTTTTGTTTGGCCTCAGGTTGGTCATGATGCATTTGAGGTGACCAGTGGTGTGCCGGGACACAGAGGCCTGACTGGACCACAGGTAGCCCCTTGTCTCAGCTGTAGTCCCTGTCCTTCCCTGTCCTGCTCGGTCTAGACCTCATGTTCTCCTGTCTCGTGTTTTGCAGGGCAACCCAGGGATCCCAGGACATCCGGTGAGTACAATAACATCCTGTTGGAAGCTGAATGTGTGGAGACTTACTTTTACTCTCTACTACTTGTGTTTTTATTGGTGTCTTTAGGGTAAACCAGGTCTGCCAGGTGTTCCTGGGACCAAAGGAGCAGAGGGATCTCGAGGTCCTCCCGGGATCACGGGCCTGGATGGATTCCCAGGATCACAAGTATGACTTGGTCCTGCTGCAGTTCTCCATCTGCTCGGTGCAGTTCTGCTGGCATTTGTGGTTCTAACAGGTTCTCGTTTGCAGGGTGAAAAAGGAGAGAGGGGTCCAAAGGGAGCGATCGTGAGTTATTGTTGGATCCTGATCACAGGCCACCAGTTTTTGTGGACATCAACACGTTGTGAGATTGCTGCTTCATCTCTGACGTGTTTGTTTTGGTTGTTATTCAGGGTCTGCCGGGTCGAGATGGTGGGCCACCGGGACCTCCAGGGCCCCCTGGTCCCCCGGGACAGGTGGTGTACCAGACCACGGCAGATGTGAGTGATAGTAAGACTTTCGCAGTTGCTGCGATGCATCTCGAAGCAGACAGCAAAACTTTTTTGGTCAGCAAGTGTTGCGTCAACTATATTGACCTAATGGTCAGTTTAGAAGGTTTGAACTGCAATGCTGTAGAACATACACAGAGAACCCTTGAAAACAAATTAGCTAGACACTGATTCCTGGGTTCTGGTCACTTTGAAGAGAAATGGAAGGCCACCTGAGATAACCTCTCACCACCTCACTTATCAGACTAACCATCACTGCCTGCTGCCTTTGTGTTGTCACCCCTACACTAATGACCTAACTCTGTCTCGCTCTAGTATACCGACCCTTATTGGAACGAAGGGTTGGAGGTGAGTGAAGGTGTCACAGACACCTTGAACAGCTGGCACCTCAGCACCTGAACTCCAGCAAACTCTGAGAACCATCAGTCATTTGTCTAACCCACTCTTACTGTCCTGCAGGGAGGACCCGGCGTGCCCGGCCGAGCAGGATTCCCAGTACGTATCTCCACCAACAGCGACTCATGTGGATGTGGAACCCAACAGAGTCTAACTTGCTTTCTGTCTACTGCTCTTTGGTTCAGGGGCCCATTGGACCCAAAGGAGACAAAGGAGATGCAGGTGCGCCTGGATATTCTTCCAAGGTTGGACCACCTATCATCCATCAAGCCATTCATCATCTCATCTATCATGCATTCATCCATAATCTATAATATACAGATTGCACAGATGAATATGGACTATTAGATTTTACTCAGTTTCAAAAAGGCCTCAAGTTGTGACTTTCTTTGTTGGCCCTGTGTGGCGTTCAGGGACAGAAAGGAGAGCCCGGCATCATCATGGGGCCTGATGGCAGACCACAGTATCTGGGAGGTCTCGCAGGACAACCGGTATTATGATTTGATCCTTCTTTATATTCCAACTGTAAAACCCTCATTTTGTGACTGAACTACTGATGTTTCTATTCATGTTGCAGGGTGAGCCTGGGGGTCCAGGTCCTGAAGGACCACCGGTAGTTCCTTTTCTCTGTGATTGTCACAACTTCACAAAAACAAACATAATGCAGTGTATTAATGCTGAGGTGTGTTACACTTGCAGGGTGCATTTGGTCCTCCGGGCCAGAAGGGGGAGATTGGTTTCCCAGGTAGACCGGTGAGTCCTGGGACGGTGCAAGTCAGACCGATCAAAGAGGCGATACGGGGTTAAGATAGACTCTGTGCGGATGCGCGTGCGTGCGTGTGCGTGTGTGTGTGTGTTTCAGGGGCGACCTGGACTGAACGGTATCAAAGGAGAGAAGGGGGATTCTGCTGGTGGAGCTGCATTTGGTTACCCGGTGACTCCTTTTGTTTCACAATAAAATCTTCTTATAAATGATTTTCCACTGTACTAGCCTGGCTATGTCAGCATGACCTGTCTTTTGTGTTCATGTTTCTCAGGGCCCTCCGGGTCCCCCAGGGCCCCCTGGACCTCCTGGGCCTCCTGTGTCGGTGGATGGGACCTCAGTGAGTCCATACCTGTACATTAACGCGAATGTTCACTTGAAGTGTTGGTGGAACTGTCAACCTGAGACTATACATTGTGTCTGGTTGCTTTCAGGGATTCGATTACTCCAGGCTTTATGGTACGTTCACTGCCATCGCATAAGGCAGGAAATTTTATGGATCTCCATCTGGCTGAATTTGCTGCTGCTGTTTTCAGTAAAAGGAGAGAAAGGCGACCGCGGCCTCCCAGGGGTGCTTGATGTCTCAGGTAGCCTGTCTCCATCAGCCTCACTAAATGCCTTTATTGTGTAAATTCACTGAACCAGTTTCTGCTGCAGGTTATGGCTCGGTGGACATCTACACCCTGAAGGTACTGACCCTTCTCCTCGTGGTCTCTCCCAGCCACCTCAGTCTTTGATCACAGTCCAGTACTGTCGGTTTTTGTTGCAGAATCAGCTGAAAGGTGAGGCAGGAGTGAAGGGGGAGAAAGGAGAGCCGGGTGGTGGGGGAGGTTACTACGACCCTCGCTACGGAGGAAGTGGAACACCAGGACTTCCCGGACCTCCAGTAAGAAAATAACAACCGCTTCTGACCTTTATAGTGGCTTCAGTTTGAGACTTTTGCTTGCTGTCTTCTTAGGGACCTCCTGGAGAGTCAATCATTGGACCCCCCGGCCCCCAGGGTTCACCTGGATCTCCTGGGAGAGGCTACGATGGTCAACCTGGACCACCAGGGCCCCCTGGTCCTCCTGGTCCATCTCTATCTGGACGAGGAACTCAGAGTGAGTTGTGGGTCAAGCTCTATCTTCAAGTCAAATGCTTTAATAGCAGGTCCTCAGTCGTTCTGTTCAAGTGGCAAATTTTGACCCCCGGCCAAACACTGGGACCCAAATCAATTTTTCCGTTCTGATTTGATAGGAGTGGGAAAAAGACTGGGCTTCGCCCACTGTAGCTGACCTTGTCAAAGACAAGTCTTCCGATCCAAATTCCCAACATGTTGAAAAGCAGCTCTACTGAAAAAGATCTGGGGTCAAAGGTCTTGAAACTCTCTGAAATGTGAATCCACAAAGAACTTTGGTGAACCTGGATCTATTTCTTTTCCAACCTCAGCCATCAACATTCCTGGACCTCCAGGACCACCCGGAGCTCCTGGGCTTCCTGGACACTCTTCAGGGGTGAGAGAACTGTTACACTATTGTCTTTTAGATGTTTATTTACGTACAACTTCAGAACATTGAGAGTGAGAGTTTTGTGTGTGTCTGTGTGTGTGTGTGTGTGTCTGTGTGTGTGTCTGTGTGCTGGCCTGTAGGTGACAGTGTTGAGATCATATGAGACCATGAGAGCCACTGCAAGGAGGCAACCTGAAGGTTCCCTTGTCTACATTATCGACCAAACAGATCTGTACCTCAGAGTTCGGGATGGGATCCGTCAAGTCCAGGTAAGATTTTCAGCACCTGGTCAGTGATCAGATCTTAGGAAGGGTCTGTGCTTGGAAGGTTCTTGCTGTAAACAGGGAGTTAAACTTGGATTAATGCTCACTCCATCTTTGTTTACAGCTGGGTTCATACATTCCTCTGCCCAGAAATGATGTAAGTGGTTCTCCTCCTGATACCTCCTGAACATTGTGCAGGTCCTGATTTGACACTGACATCATGGTTTCAGGAGAACGAGGTTGCAGCTGTTGAGCCCCCGCCAGTGGTACCTTACATCCCAGACCAACATTCCAACACAAACACTTTCAGCCGTGACTCCCAAAGTCCCCCTGAGAATCCAGAACCTGGGCCACAACCAGACCACCATCCAGATCCCAGGTACATCCCAGAATACTGGCCAAATCCTCCATCCCAGCCAGACCCCCGGTACCAGCCAGATCCCCACTACCCGGCACCAACAGATCCTAGATTCCCGAGTTATACAGACAGGATAAACCAACCAGATGGCCGATATTCAGTCCCAGACACCCGTTATGCAGTCACCCCCCAAAGGAGACCCCCGCCTCCTATTTCAGAGACTCTTGTCCATCACCACAGTGCAGGACCTGGGGTAAGCAAAGAGGCTTCTCCATAGTCAACTTCCTGCTGTTTTTGTGGTGAATTTCACTCTGAACATGTTCTCTTGTAGCTGCACCTGATAGCCCTGAACGGCCCTCAGACCGGTGCCATGAAAGGTATCCGTGGCGCCGATTTCCTGTGCTTCACGCAAGCTCAGGCCATCGGCATGAAGGGAACCTTCAGGGCCTTCTTGTCCGCCAAACTCCAGGACCTCCACAGCATTGTCCGCAAGGCCGACTGGGACCGCGTGCCTATTGTTAACCTTAAGGTAGGTCATCCATCCATTATCCATCAAACTCACCACCTACCCAATCATCCATTCCTTGCACTCAACCATTGCAGCACTGTTTTGTTGTTGAGTCGCACCTTCCCTGATGTCTCTTTCATTTGACTCCTGTTTAACAGGACGAGGTTCTGTTTGACAGCTGGGATGCCATCTTCAACAATGGCAGGATGAAGCATGGCGTGCCGCTGTACTCCTTCGATGGCAAAAATGTTCTCACTGACAGCACCTGGTAAGGCACAGATCAACTGCATAGTGTAACTAAAGCAACCTAGTGGGATCACTGGAGCCAAAAGGTAATGTGAAAGCTGTGATTTCATGGTAACCTCCTGGGTCACCACAGAAGATTGAAATAAACTAAAACTCTCTCCATTTCAGGCCGGAGAAGATGATGTGGCACGGGTCAACCGATGGCGGTCAGCGTCATGAGGATGGATTCTGTGAGACATGGCGAGTCGGCGAGCGGGCACTGACTGGCATGGCATCTGTGCTGCAGAGTGGCGGCGGACTGCTGCAGCAGAGTTCCAGCAGTTGCTCCAGCTCCTATGTAGTGCTGTGCATTGAGAACAGCTACTTGGGCCATGCCAGGAGATAGACACACACTCGTTCAGACACATACACTGACTCTGTGGTGCTTTGTAAATATTTTTTTTCATACGTATCTGTGTATGTATGTTACCTACTCCTACATGGTGCTAATCAGGTACGTCACGTCCAGTTTGAGCTCAGGTAACCATAAGGACCCCCCAGCAGCCATATTGGCATTCACGTGGTGCCCATTTTGTGCTTTGTTGTCGCTGGCGTGTTAGTTTGCAGCGTCACTCAGTCTTATGTTCATATCAAATTAAGGAAGCTAACTTCCTGTTAGCTCAGGGCTTTTTCAAATTAAGGGAAGAAGTACATGTATCCCCTCTTTTGGATGCTATTGTTTCCAGCTGTTAGAAGTTTAGCAAATATTTGGACTGTGTGTTCAAAGCTTTAAATTTCAAATCTTTATGTGTAATTGCATTTTATAAAGGATGAGTAGGTAATACAGGATATTCTTAGTTATGATGAAAATAAACTGGCTCATACAGGTAATCACCGTTTCCCCCAGTGGACAAAAATGGCATGATTTATGTTTAATGTACTGCATCTTTAAGCAGCTGGAGCGTTCTTATCATGTGATGCTCCAGGTGAAATTTATTGAAGCTAACACTGACTGGAGTCAGCAGAGCTAATTCCTATATTCCTGCCCAATACTATGCAAAGACTGATGTTTCCTCCTAAACTGACCTGTGTGTCCATCAGTGACATTTAGTAAAGTGTTTCTTGAGTTTTTTTAACCTGCAACTCTTTGTGTTCACATTGCTACAGTTTGTTTAGAGTTACCAGACACAAAAAGCATATTTATTTTTAAAAGCTTTTTCACCTGTAACACTTATATGAGTCTGTGTCAGAAACCTGCAGAATTGTTGCATCATACTGAACACAAACACATCACTGGCTCTGACTGTGACCAGCTGCCTGTGTTACCTTCAGGTGTCTCCTCAGAACCACACAATGCACTGTGTCTCGTCCAATAAAAACACTGTGTGGAAGAAGCTGCATCCCTCTTGGACTTGTGCTTATTTCAAAAACATCTTTACTCAGATGGACCAAAGGTCTGCCCAAAAGAGCTGGATTAGCATGCTAAGATTTTTTCTGGTTATCTTCACAGAGTAGATGGATCTAGTTTTCAACTTGGTCATTCAAGCAGGTTTTTTCTGTACAGGTTGGCATGAACAGAGAAGTGTTTGCTGTACATGACCAAACAGAAAGAAACTTCAGGCATAGCTGCAGACTTCCATGTGGAAGTTGAAACCATTTATATCGGGGTGCAAGCAGTGAGAAGAACAGCCACATCACCCTTCAGGACAACTGCGGTCAGAAACAAATCCGTGTATGTACATATGTCTATATATATATACATATATATATATATATATATATATATATATATATATATATATATATGTCTCTGTGTGTGTGTGTGTGTCTGTGTGTGTGTGTGTGTGTGTGTGTGTGTGTATATATATACAGCAACCTTTTTGTCCTTGTTGGGTCAGTAGGGCACCTGCCGAGCGGAGGTTTGGACCTATAATGCAATACTGCTGAGGTCCAGTTTAGTTCCCTCCTCCATTGCATCCAGCCGATATTTCGATGTGTGTTGCAGGTGCAATAATTAGACCGGATCTTTTTCTAGTTGCACTGCTGCTTTGTTTAGCTTCTCTTTGCTGAGCTTTATTCTGGTTCACTTTGCTTTGCCTCCTGTTGGTTTTTTTTTTTACTTGGCTTCAGGTCATGTTTGGTTATTCCAGCTGAGTTGGTTCGCATCTTCTCTTCTGTTTGCTGTTGTGTGTTCCGGAGTTTTGCAGGCCGAGTGGTGTCGTCCTCTGGAACAGGTGGGCTGTTGGTGGTCAAAGGCCTCATTACCTCACTGCCCTCTGAGATGGAACTGGTTCATCTTTCTTTCTGTGTGTGTGTGGGGGGGGGGGGGGGTCACAAGTGTGGATGGAAGTGGTCTTCACCCCTTCTGTCACAAACAATTGTCAGAAGTCATCAGTCTGTAAAACTCATTTAGTTACTTTTAGTGTTTTTCAGTTATTTTAATAAGTCTTGTTTTACATTGTTCATATTGTAAAGACTTTTTTAAAAGATAAATCTTATGTCGAATATCAGTATTTTGTTATTAAATAAATGGCCACAGTGTAAATGTGCTGTTGAGCTGGTTTGGATGTGTACACACTATCAGCCTGAATTAAAAGCATTTGGTGTAAACTGGAGTGTGGCCACACATGGATGCGTATGTGATGGGACAGATCTTCATCTCTCCCTCACTCTACAATTTCCACCTCCCCTCCCTTCCAGCTTGCATGCAACAGGTGTTGCTAATGATGGTGATTGCTGGGTGGAGCAGAGAAGTCTTTATAGGGGGCAGGTCTCTGCTCCCCAGCATGCATTCATTCTGCTGCTGGTGGTTGGTTTGGCTGGGTCTGCCTGGGGCTCCAATCCCCTGTGACTGTAAGTGCCGTCTTGTGTCTGGATAACTGGGGTTTGTGTTGGTCTCTGGGTGTAAACTGGCTAAATTTCTTGGCAGTGTGGTGGTCTGCTGGCTGTGGCCTGGGAGGCCTGTGTTTTGCAGCTGCGCCTTCAGTAGGCTGCTTTGTCCTCAGCTGTGTCATCAAGCGGCAGCGTCTTCCTCCAAGATAGGAATTCCTCACCAAGTGGTAAGACAACCAAATGTTGATTGATCTGAGATGTACTGTTGGCTGTGCGCTGCAGTGTGCCTCTTCCTCAGCGCTTCAGGATACTCTGCTGTCTTGTCTTGTCTTGTCTTATCCTATTTTCTCCAGACGGCCTTGTTGTGGCTGTCTCGTTGCCTGCTCTACCTTTTTATCATTTATTAATGACTGTTTTTACGGGGATTTAGTCCTGGTTCTCCTTGCCCTGGAACCCTTTCACGTTCTGCCCAACTGTGGTGCAGTTCCAATGGCTGGCACTAGGACTCATTCCAACTCTAAGAGCATCAGGTGCTCGGCTGGGCTCGTTTTGGAGTTCCTGCAGTCTGAATGGATTTGGACGTGGTTTGCTTTGTTTTGCATGTTTTTTGTGTGTGGAGTTGCATGGAGTGATTCTGTTTAAGGTTGATTTTGTGACCTCCCGTTCTCCTCCGTTCACCTGTTGGAGTAGTCAACCTTTTGTAATGTGTTGATAAATTGCTTAATAAATTTATTCAATCCATCTGTTGTCGGGTGCAATTTCGAACCTGCGTATTTATTGGGGTGAAGTTCCCCAGGTGGCATTGTGAAGTTAGATTTCAGTTCCTTTACCTCCTTTCAACCCCCCACCCCCCCACGCCACACATACATTCAAAGATATGTGTTAGAATAAAACGATTGCTCTTTAAAGGGAGAAAGAGCAATGCCATCAAGCAAGTGTGGCGTACATTTAGAGGTATGCAAGGTGTCTCTCAGGAGAAACTATAAAGAGGTATCCTACCTCCGTAAACATGTGCAACTTGAACACTAAAAATGAGTTCATACATCCTCCTTTATGTGACAAACCTTTTCCTTCAACAGATGGGGAGGGGGAGACGTGGTGGAAGAACCACGATGGAAGAACCATGATCAGGGGTGGTCCTCAAGGCCTTGTCATCGCCTCTCAGTCAAGGGCAAAGTAGGAATAAGTTTCAAACCCAAATATTTAATTGCTTTCCATGACAAGTGAGAAGGAATACCTTTGATCTCCCACCAACACTCTGGATTGAGCCGCCTGATGGTCCACGATCGGCACAAACTGCACAGGGAAGCAGTTCGACAGGGGCTTCATGCAGGAATTGGGTATTTGGTGCCATCTTGTGGTCAAAAGGAAGAACTGTCAAAACGGTAAAAGTAGCGGCATTGCGTAGCTGAGCCACATCCGTCTTTTACTTTCACAATAAAAAGCCACACATTTTTCAGTTTGACGTATTTATGGATTCAAATTAAACGTTTCGCCCCATTTTCGAATTCTAAACTCCGTCAACCGCGAGAGTGAAGGTGGGACGAAACGTGCGGTTTTAATCCATAAATAAGTCAAACTCAAACAACGTGTGGCCTTTTATTGTGAAAG
>JAUESE010093725.1:0-12242 GCA_032274725.1 Malacoctenus triangulatus | reverse complement strand
TATCTATTCTTTAGTATTGACATTGTCACTGAATGTGTCATTTTGTTGGAGAATAAATGCATTTTTTAATTTTAATAAATTATAATAACTGTGACCATGACCTGCCCTCACTGGCTGCTGGCCATCATGGTGGGGGCTATCATCAGGAGAAGTGGTGCACAGTGAGGGCTGTGCAAGGAGGACAAGAGAAAGAGGGAAAAGAGGAAAAAAGTGGGGTTAGCAAGGGTGGCAGTAGGGGCGAAGGTGGGGGGATGACTAGTCAAAGAGTTAAATGATGAGCCTGTGCCAATCGTGCTCTGAGTCAGATGGTCAACCTGCAGTGTGTGACCTATCAGTCCAGTATCTAGAGCTAGGAGAGGAAGTGCAAATAGCAACAGGAGTGAAGAACATGATGACGCTAGAGCAAACACAGGATATATACTGAGTCATATTATATGTGGCCACTTAGCAGGCACCTGACGAGACTGTAGAGTGGCAATAAAATTACCAGTGGGTTTATCCAGCTACTACCAGGTGACAGTACCTGACATATGTGGAATGGTGAGCATTCTTTGTTCATGCGGTGGGGGGATAACCATAAGAACCATAAGAACCACAGCCCAGGGCCAGGCCCAAACCAATGGTGACAGGTCAACCAGATAACCACAGAACCAGAGAGGTGGAACCCACAAGGCCCACCCCAAACATCCATCCATCCACCGGACGCAATCCCGACCCAGAACCGCAAGAGGAACCCTCCTCCTGCTGACATGGATATGTTCAAGAGCTCTGCACAAGCCTGACAACGTCATGCTGACGTGAATCAGGTGTGTTGAAGCAGGGAAACTTCTAAAACTTGCAGGTCAGAGGCCCGAGGACTGGAGTTGGCCACCTCTGCACGAGGCGTTTAATTGGGTCATCCTGCCACAAGGAGCTGGGCCCCACGAGCGGAATCTTTTTTAATAAGTGAAAGGCTGCCACCAGCCCTATTACTAAGTTCCTAAATCCCTAACTTAGAAACCTTCTCCCTGCACCGTGGCGAAGTGTGAGTGCATGTGTCATGTGATGCATTAAAATGGTCGCAACAGGCAGGGGGAGAAGACCCGGAGTGCTCTCCCCCCCAGGTGAGCAAACCGAGTGTGGCTGAGATTTTTTATTTTTAAATCTCTTTAAAGTTTACTTTTGTTTATATTAACATTTTCATGTTCTTTAATGACATATTTTATTATTTGCCGCTTCAAGTCATTGAATTTTTTAACTTAATTTTTATCTGACCTTTAACATCCATATTAATTTTCTTTGTCATAATGCCATTCTAAAATTAGATTTTCTTATTTATTGGGTCTTTTTGTTTATGTTCTTTGTAGCAGTCTGGAACATGAACGGATGGGTTCAGTTTTTTTTCTTCCCTTTTTTAAAATGTAATATACAAGATTTTCTAACTCAACAGCCTTGTTTCTGTTCTTGTTTTGTCTTTTTCAGTTGTCTTGTCAGAGCTTTATCGGGACCCTCCTGCTGTGAGGGGAGAGTGCAACACCACTGCATCAGCGCGTGACCCGACATTACACCAATTTTTCCCATGTTCCTGTCATATCTGGAACCCCGTGCTGTCCCAGCCTGCACGATCATCCTCACAGACACTGGTCACTTTATTTGGCACACTTGTACAATTGAGATCTTTGCCTTCCGGTCCACTGTCTGCCTGTGATCATTGGAAAGGTTTTGATTTATCCACGTGGTCATTTCTGCAGATGTAATGGTGAGTGTCTATGGTAGTGTCACACCTGAATGGACAGCACACAGAACTGCCATTACGACTGGCTTTGGATTTTTTTCTGATCCTAAATGTCACTGCGGTGAGAAGATGTGTGTTTCTTGGAAGATATGAGGAAATGTAAAAAACACTGAGCTCTCAATTCTTCCGTGTTATTTTTTCCTCTTTTTTTTTTATAGATTTGTATGTCTGACGCGATGAGAGAAGACAGGCAGACAATAAAAAAAAGAGAGAGTTCTTCAAAACACTACTTTGGTATTCCTCTTCCACTCTCAGCCTGTGGAAAACACACTGCCTCAGAATCGCAGTACGTCCCTGCATTTCCACCCTGCAAAATTATTTTTACCTCAGCAGGTGATGTGCCAGGCTGATACTCTGCATTCTAATAATACGCCATGCTGGGGATTTTAGAAACCTCGGGTGCCTTGAAAATGTCTCCTGAAACTGATGTATCGAGCTAAGCTTCAAGAGCGCCGGCTACCATTCTGTAAATAAAGTAAGCAGACATACTGTACCAGCTCCACTCCAATGCCAAATGTGTAATAATTTAAACTATACTCACAATAAAGGATTGTGTTTTTTTTTCTCCCTTCTTTATCGCACAGCCAAATGTAATCCAGCCCATTCCTCAGGGTGAACCCATGTCCCATTTTGCTTCCCAACAATCCTCTTATAAAAACATGAGGAAAAGCAGAAAAACAAAGATTTGTTGGTTCGCTTTTTTTCTCTCTATCGCTTTTTTCCCCCTGTGTTTTGACATAAAGGTCTGTGAGGCCCCTGGGCAATTACAGGGTCACCAGAGGGACCCATCAGGCCCTCAGAATGACTTTGTGAACTACATTATTTTTAAAACCAAAATTACCAGGGCTGTAAACTTTTCAGAAAACCTCAGGGTGATATTTTGGCAACGCCTCAGAATGATAATGTTAAATAACAAAATTGCCAAATTTGTATAGTTGGTGCACTGCCAGGACGGGATCTGCGGCTTTGCAAATGAATGCTTTGTTGTAAATCTGTTTGCAGATTGGTGTGGGTCTCCTTTTTCTTCTGACTGCAGCTGGGGGAGCACACCCCTGTGTTGTTTGTCCAAGTGGTGTTGCCGTACTCTGCTTTTCCAAAATAGTTGACCTGCTGTGCATGCATGCTACCAGTTGGGTACGTGATCCAAGTCAGGTAAGGAAAGTCATTGGACAAACATGAGCTTGTCTCACTCTGCATGAGCGAGACAAGCTCATGTCAGAGTAAAAGAACAGAAAAAAAGTCACCAGATTTATTGTTCGGCAGGTTTGACAAAAAAATGCTGCCAAGAGGTTTTGGAAAATCGCTACAGAAGGCAAAGTAAGTCACTGACTTAAAACAATGAAGTGTTGATAGGTCAAAGAAGGTGAACAGCGTGACTATTGATTCAACACCAGATGACGACAGGAGTGTTGATGTCACAACAGTGTCCAATGACAAAAAAGCCCCCAAAACAACAGCATTGACACAATTCTAATAGAGAAAGTTAATATTTTATGAGTCTTATTCTTCACTGCATTTCAAATTGAATTTCACCCGTGAGAAAATGTTGCATTCGTGTGACACCCGTGCTTCACAACAAAAGTTGTAAAGTGGGACATCTCCCAGATGTTTGGCGAATTTGCAGTAAGGGACACCGTCTTAAAGTCTCCTGCAACACTAATTTGAAGAGCAACTGTATGAGTTTGTGAGTTTACAAGTTGTGATGACTGGTTCAGCCTAAGAAATCCATAAAAGTGAACAGACATTATTTTAAGCAGCTTTCAGTGGTCCATGAGTAATTAGGTGTCTTTGTTGACATACAGTATTTAGAAGCATGTCATTACGGTCTTCAAGCCGCAATGTTTGTTTTTCAGCCGACTCCTGATCCGAGGCAGCTGCCAGTGCTATTCAGTGATCTGCCACGCGTGGCTGATGGCACTGACTGGGAATTGGAAATGAGCAGTGAAAAGTGGGACAAAACATGACGCCATCTCGTGTGGTAATGTTTTGATTTCCTCGGGAACACCGTCCTCCACTCGAGTGTCAACAGATATATGCACCATAACCCCCGCTAGGATTGACACTCACACGAACACTGTCAACACTGCGCTCCCCTGACACGTACCGACCGAAACTTCCATTATTTTTTTTCCCAAAAACCTCAAATTCGTTGTACACTTTTTCTTTTTTTTTGGTTCCTGATATGCAGCACATCCCTGTCACATTAATATTTCAGGTGGCAGACACACAAAAAACAGTAAGCTCACCCAGGAAGCAACTGCTTTTTCAGCAGCATTTGATAAAATAATAGAAATAATGTACCCGGAGCTGGATAGAGGACTGAAGAAGAAGAAGACGCTGGAAACAAATACATGTGTGAGTCAGTACCTCCCCCTACAAGGCCTCCAAGTGCTATATAGTTTATACAAATAATCAATGCAGCAGCGATGCTTTTTGGCCTGGGCTCCAAAAAAAGAGCCCACACACCAGCAAGGAGGCCAAAAAACAAGCAATGATCAACACGACTTTGGAATCCTGCTGAAGTGAACGGACGCCTCAGACGATGTCCAGAGCAGGAGGGGAGAGACAAGGAGTGCCACATCCATCAGCCACATGATGCTCAGTTCAGACCTCAGCTTGATAACAGTCTGACCTAAGATATGTTGAACATCTAAAATGACAACAAAAGGCTTTGACCCAAACGGGAGCATGGCGGTGTGAGACCTCGAAATACATCCTAATAGTTGTTTGACTTTAAACTTTAATTTTATACAGATTCCTTGAAATAAAAACACATCTGTCAGCTTCAGTCTCATCTGAGTGTAAACACAGTCTGCCAAATGCATAAGGCTCAACCCTGACATTAAAGACTCATGGAAATGGATGATATGAGTTATTTTAAAGTACGGTCCATATAGTGCTTCAACAGGCTCTGATATGTTTACATGAGTTGTTTCCAAAATTTCTGTCTCATATCTTGTTTTGACTCACAGGTTTGACCTTAAATGGACTTCCAGAGTCCGATGAGGACAGCATGATGAGTATTTTTTTTACCATCAACATGGTGACCCAAATGAAAACACCCGACAAGCATCATGAAACAAAGCGACAGGTGCTATATGGTATGTCTGCTCTTGAGGGTTCAAAATTAGAACTGCACATTTGAAAGAAAAACTACAAAAAGAAAATATCCCCATTGCTTTTCTTTTGAAGTCCCCAGTATTTGTATTTTAGTGAGAGTGAAGGATTCTACCAATGTTCGGGTGTACCTATAATAAATCGATGATGACAATGGTCGACACCACACATAACACATCGAGGAGGAAATTCACTGTAGTGTTAAAAGCTCTCTGTCAGTGTCACCCGTTCTCACCCTTCCGAGTCAGAGGGGAGGGGAATGGACTATTTTATAAAGTGTTGTTCAATGAGCGGCACACTTTTCTGTGAGATGTTGCTCAACAGCAACTGCCAAAATAAAGTTACGTACTGCTATACTGCATTGAATATCAGCACCTCGAAAAAAAAGTCAATTTTACAACAAAACCCATGGACAGAATTAGCATCTGCTTAGCATTCAAGGGGGGAGGTGGCGAGGAGGCTGTGTCTGAAAAAGAGGAGGTTGTGACACGGCGAGCTCTCACCCTTCACAGTCCCCGGGACCCGACTGGGTGACAAAGGATTCATATTAAAGACAGATTATTGTTTTCTCAGCACACAATGCCTAGCCTTCAGTCCAATGGACCACACTGGATGAATAGCATTACTCATACTGTCATTTCCTCTTGCCACGGCGGGGTCAGAGGAGACGGCCGAGTGGGAATCCACTTCTATCACAGTGCTCCATCAAAGTCCAGACGCGAGTCAGGAGCGGCGGAGAAATACTCCCCACAGGACGTGTGTGACGGACATTTTAAGTGCCGCATATGCCGCCGAAGCTGCCGGTGACCTCGTGGCTTTTACCTGCAGCTAATTAAATGTTTTGGTATTACATGGAAATCGGCTTAGACGGATTCCTAAAAAACACGTTTTAAAACAGTAGACAGCTCATTTGCATGTAAATTGGTTGTAAACAAGGCAGTTCAACTTTTAGATGCCACAATATATTTTGATTTATAGCCTGAGTGTAAAATGATTTCCTTCATACGGAGAGCCAAGAGAAGGCGAGGCGCGTTGGCATGAAGTGAGCAGCCCTGATAAGGGATCCTCGTAAATAAATGCAGCTTCAGTTTAAACTCGTAAAACACAAGTACAGTGCTTTACTGCTCATCAGTACCTACAGTACGTAACCTACATATCAGCAGGCGAGGTGATGAGTGTGTGTTCAGTGAGTGAGGAGTGCTCTTGACTTCTAGCCATTCCCTCTACTCGAGGCACCGCGACGCAGTCTCCCACGTCTTGCGTTTGCGTACCCACCACCTTGACTGCATTGTCATTGTTTAGAAAAAAAATATTGGAAAATGATCATATTGTCGGGAAAAAGTGTCATACTGAATTCTGTAAACATATCTTTCTAATAGCCATCAAACAAGGAGGTGATGACACACTAAGATTGGAGTTGCCTGTTGAACGTTACATTGAGACCAAAACTATGGCTGGTTAATCTGCCTGCAGCCTGAAGCTAGTGCAAGTTAGCTGTTGACCCTTCAAAGAACAGAGTTCCTTTGACCTGGTCATCCTTGTTTTTCCCTTTGGATTAAAAGATGAAGAGGATCCTGCTTGGTACGCTTCACCCGTCACTGCAGTGATCGCTTTACAACCGGCCGTGTCACTGACAGGCTGAACAGTGATTCATGGGAAGAGGCCCCGTCCTGCTCCTCCAGTTCCACTTGCAGTTGTTGTCCTGAAGAAGCCCTCAATGCAAATGCAGACGCTAAATATTTGGGGTCATTCATCCATTTAGTCTTTTGCCATTGTCTGCAGCCCCAGGAACACAGGAACTCCTCCTTCACACAGTACCTTATTTAGGCCTCCGGCAGCCCAGAGGAACATTATCATTCATGTGCCGTGGCCTCTCATGTCCACCTGATAATTCCAAGTTCAATATTCACTCCACTGTCTCCTGCAACCCCCGAGGGAAGTATCTCTCTCTTTAACTGCCTCGACTTCCCACTCTGTCCACCCTGCCCCTCTCTGGGTGCTTGCTGCCAAGCACACAGTATGGAGCAGCGAGGGTAAATCTGAACAGGCAAGTCTGTGGACAATGCACAGACTGAGGACGGATACAGCCTGAAGTTACCATTTCATGCATGTATAAGAAAAATAGAGCTTCATCGAAATGATACATTCGTCGGTAAAGAATCTTATTCTAAATGTGTAACTAATGTGTCACCAACATGTACTTTGACGTGTACACGTCAGCATCCTGTCTGCTTGTATCTGTTCCAATTGCCAGTAGTAACTGTTATGATACCAAGTTTAACTTTTTTCAGTCCTTCAATTAAATCAACTTTTTTTTTTGTCGATCAACGGACGATGACATGCAATAACACGCGCCTCAGGCATTAGGGTATCATTATGCTTTCAGAGGTCTCAGACAGGCCCTCACAGTAAGAGCGGCCCTCCCAGACCCCAACTCTTTGAGACCCCCTGATTACATCCACTCACATGATTGAACCTTTCAAAATAAAAGCTGTGAGAAGTGTACTGCTAGACTGTTGGAAAGTGTCTTTGCTGGTTATTGTTGACTTGCATGTATGTGTGTATAGAATATTTACAAGTTGAGAGCAGAAAAAATGTGGCAGCTTCGGTGAGAAATGCTAATTTAAAAGAAAAGGGGAGTATTCACATTACTATTAGTAACAGAATTATAGATGTTTTTTCACCAGGAAAAAAGCCAATTCAGGTGAGAAATCTCAATTACAAAGATGAGATGTAAATCCCCATCCCCACTCTCACCCCCCACTCTCATCCCCCCCCCACACTCACCCCCAGGTGACCTTCCCTACTTGCTCCTCTTCCAGGAAAACTTAGTTCCCATCAGAGCCATCAAAGCAGCTACATACTGTACGTGCTGATGCTCAATGAATGCACTGCATTCAATAATCCAACACATCATTCCCATAAATTATTCATAATTGTTCACTCACAGTGCTCAACGGCTCAAGGTCACAGGCACTGGCTGCTACTAGCTCCAAATGGATGCCAGTGTCTTGTCAGGATTAATCATAAGATACACATAACCAGTGGAAAGCCTCCAAGCTCATGTCAAGGATTCTTTATCATTACAATGGTAGGCGTATGCACAGACAGCTTTAAGTGCATAGTGGCAGTTCGATAATGGCCAACACATGCAGTCATTACACCATCCGTGTCATCTCTTGTTTTGCTTTTTTTTCCCTCCTGCTTCTAAATGCAACTCGAGGCGACAAAACAAAACTAATCTGCTCTATAAGTGATGTCAGCCTCAAACAAACACAGTTAACACGGAGTGAAAGTCAGAGAAATGCCATGAAGGCTCAGGGTCCTCCCGGCCCACTGTGCCAGCTGCTCCGCGTTCGTTTCAGGCCAATTAATAGGCGCGAGAGTGAGAATGAGGGATATCATCCAGTGGAGTGGGAGTAAACGATTCCTTCATTAGCCGCTTGTAAATTCAACTGATGCAGAACAGATGTTTTCGTCAGCCACATTCAAAACGGGGAAAACAAGCCAGGCACCGATCGAAACAATGAGATGATGAGCTGCTTTTTTTTACACAAACTCATATCACACACACACACACACTCACACAAACACACTTTTTTTTGACAAGATTAATATTAGCAGCTTTTTTTAAAGCAACTGCTGTGGTGGGAAAACGTGTAAATGATTCTCACCGTCATGCCACAATAATCAAATATTCAATAGATATGTGAACAAAACAAGCAAAGTAACCACATTATTGTGTCAGTGGATCGAGACAATGGAAACAAAGCTTGCGTTCGACTGTAGCTACATAATTGTGTAAGCACTTTTCCTAGAGATAAATAATACTGAATCTTTTTAGTGATATTTTCCAGCTGTTTTGTCAGTGGGTGTTTTTATTTTTTTCCCCTACACGCATAATGGTTAGCAACATCAGGTCCCTCCTGTAGCTTGATTAACATCATTTGAAGCCTTCTGGGGAAACGGACATAAAAGAAAAAAATGGCTTTTCATTATGTCAACCTCATTTAACTGATGTGTTTAATTTAGCCACAAACTAATTCTCATCATTCAGACAGACTTTTTATACAATGTAGAAGTTAACCATGTGACACAGTCTGTCAAAAGAACACCTGAAATCACATCAGAACTAAAATCAAATCCAAAGAAAGAGAGAACTTTTCACAAATGGTCTTGGACATATGTATTTTGTCAACTTATATCAGTTGTCAGTTGGAATTTCTTTCAGTATTTGGAATCAGTCTGACTGACAAATGACTTGGTTTTGCAGTGTAGCTTTTGCTTGTGATTATATCAACACCCCCCTTTTTACAGGCAAGTTGTTGCATTCTTATATAGAACATACAACGTCATTAGAAAAATTGAGGTTTGATGTGCATGGTTCAAATGTGGTTATTAGTGCGATCTGCAACAAATTTACTTTTCAAATGATGGATTAACTTTAAGTGACTTCAAAAACTTGAAAGTCCAAACTGATCTGATTCATCCTTAAACAACTACTTATTCTAGGAGCATTAAGGGGTTAAAGGCCTCGCTCAATGGCTCACATTGGTGATCACAACCGGTCACTTTCTCTTTTCTCATCTCAACCTCTTGCCAGTCTAGGGAATCGGCAACCCTCTGCTTACAAGTTTGCCTAACAAACAAAGGGGAAGGCATGTGAACAGTTTTTCCAACAATGTTAACAGCTGGTGTTTAGGGCTGATGACACGACTGTGACAGCTTACTGGTTCAACATGACAAAAAAAAAATACAGATAATCTTCAAAAGTTTTGATCTTGTCCCATTCTGTCTCCCATATATGTAATAAATAAGTAAATTACAAGCAAATTCAACATTGATGTATCAGAGAAGAAGTCATGATGAAGATGATTGTAACTTCGGAGAGCACAAAGTGAGCAGACTGTGTGCAGTACATTGAATCATACAGCCCACATGACCTCATCAAAGGGCTTGTGACAACTTGAGTCTCTCGAAACTCCACAACGGTCAGCTTGGGCATAGATTTGTAGAGTGTTGAATTGATTTCACTTCTCTAACACATTATTACAGCTCGATGGATCCCAAGCAAGGTGTTTGCGCACCACTGGGAGCAATTTCAGGATCTTTCAAGGATAGCATTGCTCAAGGACACTTCAGATGATGGACCGGCAGTGGCAGGGACTAAACTGCCGATCATAGGACTGGAGGCTCTGACACCTCGGAAAGTCCTTCTTGTCGAAGGTCAAAGAGTTACATTGATTCGCCTCAATAGATCACAAAACTTTATTTCCATGTACTTTAAACAGGGAAATAAGCAGCATCTTACTGTATAAATGTTACTGGCTTTCTCTTGTTTTGTGTATTTTCACAGTTGAAAAACAGTCATTCATCTGATATGTCAAAGTCACACAGACACTTTAAAGTCATTGGGATCAACTTGGTGGTTAGTGTGAGTAGAAGGTGGAAATGGAACCAAAGACCCCAAAGAACCACAAAGAGATGACAGTTCTAAGTGAACCACACAAACCCAAGCTTCGCCACCTCTGACTCAGCTATCCATCTTTATCTTAATCTTTCCTTCTCAAAGGCCCGAAAATGGGAGAGGCTTGATGTCAGAGAGATGTTTACCAATAGCACCTTCTTTGCCGGTAACCAACTAAAATAAAATTCATGCTTATGAAAACCTATTTTCCGTTCAACAGTACAACGCAGTTGTATAGAGATGATTACATTAAGATGTATAGAGATGATTACCATGCATATGTTTCTCTCTTGGTCCCCCACACCCCACGCCCCACACACACACACTCCCCATTGAGTGCTGTCACAAAGTGGTCTCCATCTTCACAAAAGAAATATGGCAGCTCAGTATTGACGATGCTTCCATTATGTGTTCTGTCATATTCTCTGCAGTCTCCACGAGATATAAATGACATGTGCCTGTCATTGAACTCTGAGGGGTACATTTACACATAGGACCACAGGGGGCATTTAAAGAATGTCTGGTTCAATCAGAACCAGGAAGAAGGCATCCATCACATTTGACTTTTTTTTATGTGTATAATGCGCCGGGGTGGGACCGATGTTTTACTCACTGCTCCTTCATGCAAAATGCATGACCAAAAAAACCATTCAGTCTGCACATCTTGGTAATGATGCTAAACGACCTTTGTACTGTGAGTAATAGCTAGATTAACGGTTTAACATGTGATTAAAAACAGATGGTAATGAAAGCTGCACATCTGACTGGTGGATTTTTTTTTAAAACATAAAACTGCTTCTTTCTCTTCAATTGTTTCAGTCCAGGATCTCTAAATTTCCTCTTGCTTTCACAGTATAAGACCTTGTTGGCCAAACTCGGGGCCAGACACTTTAAAAGTAATCCAGAGGTGGTAAATTACATTCTTTTGCATTAGTCGAAAAGCTCTTTTATGATCTTATTGCTTTCCCCAGTTATTCATTATATTTTTATTCATTTTTATCAGAGGCCTCTGTGGTTACCACACAGAGGTGGAAGCCTTGACTTCTTTTGGATGGGTTTTCGCTCCATGCTAAGGCCAGCATGCATGTTAATCTGTCATGAATGTGCTGATCATATTCAAACTGAATCCAAAGTGCAATCCACGTCCTTCATTCCTTTAGTGCTAGCAAGTGCCTTGGCTCCTGCAAGGCCTTTTACAATCCAATATTCATGCCTATTTAGCCGGCACGTATTGTGAATTGGACGTTCGACGAGTAAAGACATGTACGATTACTTTTGGCCAAAGAATGAAAACACTGGTCCCACTGGCAAGCAGCGGATCCCACACATCCACTGCAGGGAAAGGTCAACCCACCCCAGCACTAAAGACGTTTTGGTTCTCATGAAGTGCTTCTCAGTGGTTTGATTGGAGCTGATAAAACTTTAATGATCCCTTCAGGGACAAAACTGAGGGAATGTCACTCAACTCATTCGCACAACCCCAACAAGTGACCGTCATTACACAGCAAGCCCTTAGTTGATGGTATTTGGTGATTGCTACAGGCTGATAAAAGGTTTGTGTGGATAAACAGTATTGCCAAACGTGAAGATGACAATTGAGAAATTTGTTTAAAAATCCAAAAATGTGACTGCTGTTCCTGTGCAGTTGATGACATGGCATCAACTCATTTTCAGACAGCCACGAACACTAGCCTGCATTTTATTCGTCAAGCAATAAAAAATTCAAATTTCATTGCCAAGCGTAGAAGAAATTCTGCTTTTCACCTGTTTACATTCTGCTGTGAGACAGATTAGCACGAGGTTAGCATCTCTCAGAGTTGGAAAAAGCTGTTGATGAGTCATTTTCGCCGTGAAATTAAGAAGATGGTTCGAGTGTGTTCCTTA
>JAUESE010093492.1:0-12262 GCA_032274725.1 Malacoctenus triangulatus | reverse complement strand
CAGCTCCGATTGTTTCGGTTTCTTGTTCTGAGGGATTACAGACGATGTTCGATGCTCCTTTGGGGGAATTAGGAGGGTTTCCTCATCGATTTCTTCGGTCTGAACCGTCCGATGGGAGCTCGATGGAAGACGACTCTTCCCCCCCCACAGGAGACCGTGTCCTGCTTACATTTGCCAGTGTTTGTTTTGTTGGCACTTACTGACAAAGAGGCTTAATATCACTCACAGATCACTGCTTTTATTCCCTTTGAGGTAACTTTTGTGCTTTTACACTTCAGAAACTTCAGCTTGAAGTCGATCGATTTGGGACAAAATGTGAACTGTTCAGGACACGTTCATGGTGACGGGAAAACGAGACAAAGATTTCAGGAATTTCGTGAATAAAATACGAATCTTTTCCTGCGACAGAGTGTCTGAAGGTATTAGCAATTCATGGCCACCGTGTGTTCGCACTTTCCAGCGCGGACGTTGAACTCATTCCGGTTTTGGGGACACAGAAGTCAGCATGCATGCCGATTCAGTTTTCTCAACACATCATAACTTTTAACTTGTTGCAATTCAAACATTTGCTTTGCAAAGGAGCAAAAAATGCAACTATTATCTCAAAACATTTGTCATGAACGATTTGATACCTCCTTGTTGCATTAAGGCAGCTAGCATTCACAGACCTCTCTGACGGTATTTCTGCCCCCTGCTGGTCAGTTCTGGGTATTACTATTATCTGAGTGTGACGAAACAGAGAAAACAAACGGACAAGAGAGAAGAAGAGTACAGAGAGAAAGTGTGAGATGTTGGTCACTGAGGGAAGAGAAGCAGCCAGTTCAGCTCATGCAGTCGCTGCACATTTAAAGCCAAACAAAGAAACAGAAGCACACGAGCTGTAAGGAGTTGATAAAAAGAGTGAAAACGGACGATTTCAGTGCAATCTGCAGACGGATCAGGAACAGGAAGTAGATTTATTGCATTCCTGCTGTCAGAATTGACGCCCACGACCGGATCACCGTCGGGTGGGACCGTTTTAGCCCCCCTGGGCCACAAGTTTGACACCCGAGTCCTGAAGGGAGCCTCCCTGCTGAAAACTCGTTTTTTGAAGCAAATGAAAGGAAACCGTCTGCGTTCGACTTCTGCACGGTCCGCTGCTCTTCCTGGTCAGATCCCAGCTGTGTGTGAGGAGAGTTTCATCACTCAGTGGGAGGGGCTTTAATCTGTCCGTCGATGCCACTGACATCTTTCTGGAGGCTGGTGGGACGAAGGGGGTGGGGTGGGGGGGGGGGTGGGGGGGGGGACGCTGCACTTACGCAGCCTGTATGTACATAGAAGGGAAATAAGAGTGGCTCGATTCATGGCTGCAATCAGAGAGCACTTATCGTCTGTGTGATTGAAACAACCTTGTTTACACGTTTTAACATAACACACACACACACACACACACACACACACACGCACACACACACATCCGTGTTTTCCTTTGATTCCAGATTAAACACCGAGCTTGTTTGTTTGTTTGAAGTGAATCCTGTCACGGAACAAAGATCAGCAGGTTTCAAGTGAACAGATGTTGCACATGAGAGACACTGACCTCCGTCTGCTCCCCCAGAACGTGTGCAGCACTCTGTGGTGCACCATGGGAACCACCTGCCACTCCAAGCTGGACGGCGCCGTGGACGGGACCAGCTGTGGCGAGAACAAGGTGGGTCGTTTTTCATTTCATGCCTGCAAAGAAAGAAAGGGAGGGGGCGGCAGAGAGAGCACGCTAACGAAGCGCACATTCAGTCCCTGAACTGTTGACGGTGTTCTCTCTGTAAACGGTGTAATTAAATGTACGTTTCCTCTCCTTCCGTCTCCCAGTGGTGTTTCGGTGGCGAGTGCGTGGCGGTGGGGTTCCACCCAGACAGCGTGCACGGAGGCTGGGGGTCCTGGAGCGAGTGGTCCGCCTGCTCCAGGACGTGTGGAGCCGGAGTGCGGAGCGCCGAGAGGGACTGTGACAGTCCTGTGTAAGTTCATCTTTGGGTGGATTTTTTTCCTTTAGAAACACCTGCAAAATTCCAAATGCCAGTTCCATTTTTTATATACATGAAAAGAAAAAAAATCTTATTTTGAATGATATATTATCTGTATATCTCATTGAATTTTTTTGGCTTTATGTATTTTTAGCTTATGCTACAAGCTAAAGCTACAAGCTAACACATGAAAGTGTCCCCCAGCAACGGGGCTCCTTGATTTGCAAAAGCATATAGCAACAATGTGCGCATGGCAACAAGTGCATAGCAACAATTTGCGCATGGCAACATGTGCATAGCAATAACTTGCGCATGGTAACGTGCATAGCAAGAACTTGCGCCTAGTAACAAGTGCATAGCAACAACTTGCGCATGGCAACAAGTGCATAGCAACAACTTGCGCATGGAAACAAGTGCATAGCAACAACTTGCGCATGGCAACAAGTGCATAGCAAGAACTTGCGCATGGTAACAAGTGCATAGCAAGAACTTGCGCCTAGTAACAAGTGCATAGCAAGAACTTGCGCACAGCAACAAGTGCATAGCAACAAGTTGCGCATTGTAACAAGTGCATAGCAACAAGTTGCGCATGGTAACAAGTGCATAGCAACAACTTGCGCATGGTCAGAAGTGCATAGCAACAACTTGCGCATGGCAACATGTGCATAGCAACAACTTGCAGATGGTAACATGTGCATAGCAACAATGAGTGCTTGACAACAACAAGCATTCTGAAGACGCCCTGCCAAGTTAACCCTTTAGTGACACAGCAACAGAAAGTACTTTTTTCCTAATTTTGGGTCACCAGTTGACCGGATCAACACCAGAAATCAATCACCTCGTCTTTGTAGCAACTGTCACCCATCCTGCAAATTTCATGCGAATCGGTCGAGAAGTATTCGAATTATCTTGTTGACAGTTTGACAAAACAAGTGGTGGAACCACACGTAAGATTACTTTTTTTAAGGTTAGTGCAAGAAAAGTAAATGACCACTGGTGTAAATTATACCGATCATGACTTTAAGACGTCGTCAAGTGAAAACTTCTCATTATTTCAGTCAAAACATGAATTTTCCCTCTTTTTTTAAAAATGCATAAAAGCTTCTGAGGTCACACATGAATAAGAAACAGCATCTTTTCATCAGCTGACAGACGCACCGCGACGTCTCGTTCACGGGGAAAAGATAAAGCGCAGTTTGTTTTGACTGTAAAGATAATTGTGCCGTCTGCGTCGGGGAGCGTATGGACGAGGCTGCGGGGAAACAACACGGCGGCGAGCGTTTGACTGACGCGCGGTTGCTTGGGTGCGAACCAGTCGGATGAAACCTAATTCACACGTAACCAAGGGGTCGCTCAGCAGATTCAGATGGAGTTCGACGACGCTGGGACTTTTCGTCTCTTCATTTCCGGGAACGTTTGCACCTGTCAGACTCTCGACTCGGATGGGAAATGTCGTCGCTTTTTGCGAAACTCTCTGAACAACCAGTCATGTCAGAGAGAGATACGTGGGCGGCCGCGTCTCAGCTGGTCGAGCAGGTTGGCTTTCAAACCGAAGCCTTCCAGCCTGCCCAAGTGTCCTTGAGCAAGACATTGAAGCACCGAGTTGCTCCCTGTGGTGTGTGTGCGGTGGAGTCCATTAACTGTTTGAATCAACGTCAATAAACAAAGTCTGAAGCCCTGACGGCGTCCGTGTTGAGGGATCGACGCTCAGGAGTGAGACGCTCAGTCGTACACGGAGCGCTTTGTCCCCATCGATCAATAACACCTCCTTTGTATCGCCGCGCACCACTGATGAGCTGGTTAAATCACGAAGTGAGGACAATAGAAGCAGTGAGCAGTCGCAGAGCGAACGCCTCACCAGGACGCCGGGGAACCGTTCAGCTTCAAGTTCCTGCACACAAACTCTCTTAAAGGGCCACGCTCTCTTAAAGGGCCACATACTGTTAAAGGTCTACAGGCTCTTAAAGGGCCACACTCTCTTAAAGGGCCACATACTCTTAAAGGTCCACAGGCTCTTAAAGGGCCACACTCTCTTAAAGGGCCACATACTCTTAAAGGTCCACAGGCTCTTAAAGGGCCACACTCTCTTAAAGGGCCACATACTCTTAAAGGTCCACAGGCTCTTAAAAGGCCACACTCTCTTAAAGGGCCACAAGCTCTCTTAAAAAGCCACAAGCTCTTAAAAGGCCACACACTCTCTTAAATGGCCGAACTCTCTCAAAGGGCCACATGCTCTTAAAGGGCCATGCTCTCTTAAAGGGCCTCACACTCTCTTAAAGGGCCACACACTCTCTTAAGGGGCCATGCTCTTTTAAAGGGCCACACGCTCCCTTAAAGGGCTACACGCTCTTAAAGTACCACATACTCTTACAACACCCCTGAATCTAAAAGTTAAATTTGTGGTGAATTCCTTATGATACAAAAAAACATGAAGTAAAATGAGGTAAATTACTGAAAAAAAAAAAAAATTCTGAAATTTGAAAGAAATGTGAATTGCTTTTGTCATCGAATGCTCACCTGCTTTTAAGTTCTGCATCCATTTTAAATATTACCTTCATCAAAACGCAGCTTTTTTTGATGTAAACACCAGGCTGAATGTTAGGAACTCAAATGTTAGAATAAATACTACATAAATGTTTTCAAAATCGAGTCGCTAAAGAAGTTTCATCAGATGAAAATTTATCCTCGCAGTTGAAACATTATGAAGAAACCAGCTGGAACCAAAGTGACTCTTGTCAGTCTCATGAACTGAAGTTTCTGTGTGTTTCTCTTGTTATAAACTGCAACATTAGTCATATAAAGTTTTGTGCAGCAGCTTTCTTCCCTGTCAGCTTGTTTCCAAGAGTTGACGACGATTAACTTTGTGTGAAATGAGGCAAAAATGATTGATTTTAACGTGTTTACCTGTTGTTTAATATAATCTGTTCTGTTGTTACGTTTGATGTTTACTGAAGACATTCTGCATCAATTTGAACACAAGTTGGTATAAAATGAAAAAAAGAAAAACAATTTATCTTTCAAAAAACAGAAAAAGAGAAGTTGCTCTTTTCATCTGATGGCAAAAGTTCAGATCGTCGCAAAAAGTTTCTGTAACACTAAAGTTGCTGAGAGTCGCTGTGACTGTTCGATTGTGTCCAGTCCGAAATACAGGGGCCGGTATTGTCTTGGCGAGCGGCGACGGTACAGGATGTGCAACACGGCGCCGTGCGCTCAGGAGCGTCCGTCCTTCAGGGACATCCAGTGCAGCCACTTCAACACGCTGCCGTACAAAGGGAAGCTGTACCGCTGGGAGGCCGTCATCAACCGAGGTGAGCAGGTCGCACTCACAGCCTACACGGCTATTTGTACTGCAGCTTTTTTACTTTTGTAGCATTTTCTCTGTGTTGCATCTTCTGTCCTTGTGTTGTGACTTTTTGTGTTGTGTCTTTCTTATGTTTTATGTGGCTTTTCTATTTGCTGATACACTTGCTTTTGTGTTGCAGCTCTTGTGCTACGTTATATTCATTGTATGTGTCTTGTGACTTTTGTGCTCACAATGCAGCTTGTGTAATTTGGCTGCTTATTTTTGTTGTTGCTTTTTCGTTTTTTTTTGTTCTGGCTTCTGCTACTATGTTGTGACTTTTGTGTTGTGGCTTTTGTATTCATGTTACAGCATTTGTGTGTATTCTTGTGTGCATGTTGCATCATTTGTATTCGTGTTGTGTTTTTTGGACTGTGTTGCAGTGTTTCTATTGATGCGAAAGCTTTTCTTTTTGCTTGGCTTTTTGTTTTTGTTGTTGCTTCTATATTTGTTTGTGTAAATGTTGTGACGCTGGTGTTTTTGTTTTGTTATGCCGTATCTTCCAGTCGAGTAGCGATTGCAGTTGCGCCGTGACATTTGCATTTATATTGTGTCTTTTCCAGCCTTGTTCTTGGTGGAAAAATCCGTCTGTTTATTAATATTTTCATATCGGTGTGTTTGCCATGCGTGTTGTGTCTGTTGTGTGTGTGTGTGTTTTGCATGTAATGACCCTCCTGCTTTCCCACCTTCACCCCCCCTCTCCTGCGTGATCTTTCCCCCCCCAGTGAATCCCTGCGAGCTGCACTGTCGACCCCTCAACGAACACTTCTCGGAGAAGATGCGGGACGCCGTCACCGACGGCACGCCGTGCTTCGAAGGCAACAAAAGCCGAGACATGTGCATCAACGGCATCTGCAAGGTATCGCCGCTTCTATTTAACCCCCCAGATATTCTGTGGAAAAACACACATATTTATCTTTTTTCCTTCAGAGTTTTTCATCGGTTTCCTTTTTTTCCGTGTTTCCAATTAAGTCTTGTTTACATCGATTTCCTTCGGGCTCGCTGGATTCATTATTCATTGGGTTTTGTTGTGTAAACCTCTGGCCTTGTTGTCTCTGCGGGGCAGTGATGTACGTTTGACATTCTGTGAGACAATTAGCAGGTTGCCTGGAAAAAGAGAAAGGATGTGGGCCGTGTTATCGCGGCAGATAGCAGTCTCCTCTTGCCTATCACCAGAGGCCAAAATGCCACTCACTGATACAGAGCCTGTTCGGGCGACCGAGTGGACACAGACTGTCGCAGACTCTGGGCTCTGACTCGGTGACATTTTGTGACATTTCTGTCAGGCACCAACATGCGACCTGCTCCGGTTTTGCTTTTTTTTTTTTTTTGGTGAGTCGCTGTGGTGTTAAAGGCCAAATGAAAACACAATAAACGATCAAAGAACAAGATAAAGAGCCGAGAAGGCTTCGAGAGGCCGAGTCAGCGTGTCCAATCAGAAGCCATGCGTGGCCGGCTGTTCTCTCGATCGACCAGGTGAATAACTTAAAAACACGGAAAGATCCTGCAAGTTTCTTTAGCTTTGGAACAAACAAAGAAAAGTACGTGTACGTATTTAAAACTTTCTGATTTGTTTAGTTTTCTATCATCGTCCGTTCTGTTTAATTCTGCTTTGCATAAAAACTGACCCCCGAGTGGACAAAATAGGAACAACGGCTACTTCTATTAAAGAAACAAAACTGGTGTAGTAAGAGTCGAGACTGTCGACACTGAGAACCAGAAACTTGGCAACCAACTGGTGGACACATAAGAAACAGTAATAACTAATATTAAGAAAAAACTGCCGTATTTATTGTTTTTGCCTTTGGCTTCGTCATCCTGCTTGGTACATTTCGGAATGAACGGCTGGAGCGCACTCGTTGACAGTTTTTTCAGACTGTGGTTCTCAACTGGTCCTTTTAAACTTTCACATGGACTTTGGTGTGTGTGTGTTTACGTGTGCGTGTGTGTGTTGCAGAAAATCGGCTGTGACTACGTGATTGACTCCACTGCTGTCGAGGATCGCTGCGGCGTCTGCCACGGGAATGGTTCCACCTGCAAGACGGTGCGGAGGACGTTCGACGAGAGCGAAGGACTCGGTACGTTCCGACACTTCGCAAAAATCACCGACGGAGGAGCGACGTGCGACTGAGACTGCGAGGCGTCCTCCAGGGTACGTGGACATCGGGCTGATCCCAGAGGGAGCCTGGGACATCCGGATCCAGGAGGTGGCGGAGGCCGGCAACTTCCTGGCCCTGCGGAGCGACGAGCCCGACCGGTACTTCCTGAACGGCGGCTGGACCATCCAGTGGACCGGGGACTACAAGGCGGCCGGGACGGTCTTCACCTACGAGAGGACCGGACACCTGGAGCACCTGACGTCCCCGGGCCCCACCATGGAGCCGCTGTGGATTCAGGTCCGTCTGCACGCATGTAGGAACTGTACAGGGACACCTACAGGTTGGAAGTAGAGCCCGACCGATATGGGAGGCTTTCAAAAACCGATATCCGACATAATGGCCGATGTCCAATATAGGCCGAAATCGATATATATATACAAAAACATAGACATACACAGAGTATGTGCTTTCCAACTGTAGTTCAACTCAAATTCTCATAATAACCTAAATATGATTCAAGACTAAGCAACAGAACACTATAGCAGCTTTAAGTTGAACAACATCAATACTATAGACGACCATTTCAGAATGAAAACAAGTGGCTGCATACAGCTTAAAGTAAGAACACACTGGAAGGTGTTTTGCAACTGACACATTTTAAAAGACTCAGCAACTCCATGATTTTTTGGTCTGCAAGTTCCTCGTTGCCGCTTGCAGCAAAGCAGAATTTTAATATCGGCAACATTTTGGCCGATGCCGATATAGCGACCAGACGCCAACATCGGCCCGATTTATCGGTCGGCTCAAGTTTGAAGCAGCGGCGTCTTCGCAGTGCGACCGCAGCTCCTCACCGCAAATCACCACAAAAGGAACAAACACAGTTAAAATCTCATTTCAGCGGCCGAGCTGCTGCTGCTGCTGCTCTGTCGTCTTCCAGTCCCAAGGTCGCGTTTAATGGACACGTTGTTCGAGTTTTCTCCAACGCGCTCAACGTCCTTGTGACATGATTTTGTTTTCTTGTTCAATGACGTGTGGACTTGTTTTTTTTTCTGGATAGTTTGGTAAAACTCAAACTTTTTCCTCGCTCATGAATTTCATGAAAAAAATAGAAAACTGCATCAGAACGCGTCGAGCGACGGAGGAATTTCCAAGGGGAAACGATTCGCCACCATCACTGCAGTCAAAATGAGAAAGTGCCGTGTTGTTTTCAGTCACAGCCATCAGATGCTGATCTTTTAGGATTCGTGTTGTCGTCAGAGATGATTCAAAGATGAAAAGTTTTCACCGCAGTCTGTCTCTGTGTGCAAAAGCTGCAGCAGCTGATCGGCTCGATAATGTGACCAGTTTGCTGCCCGCTGGGACGGATTGCTTCAGTTGTTTTTCTGTCTCTTGTTTCACAGCTTCTCTTCCAGGAGGAGAATCCGGGAGTTCGCTATGAGTACACCGTCAGCCGCAATGTCTCCGAGGACGGCGGCGCTCCAGCCACCGCGTTCGCCTGGAAGTTCGGCTCGTGGACGGAGTGCAGCGCCACCTGTGGGACAGGTGAGCCAACCAATGAGTTCGTGTTCTGCAGAAGCATTGAACCTCCGAAAACCTTATTTGATACATTTTTTATAGGACCGCACTGAACTCTTAAAACGGCATTCAGAATAAAATACGTTTAGGTTTTTGTGTATTTTTATTTTATTTCATTAATATAATTTGAATATATATTATTTTTCATTCTTTATTAATAGATAAATATATTAATGATTTAAAAAAAAAAAAAAATTTTCTTGGATTTGGATTTTTTTAATCTAAATATTTTTAAGTATTTTTTTGTTTTTTAATGTTTCTCCTGATGTTTTTTTACACTTTTTTTATATGCGTGTCGTTATAGTTTTATTTTAATCCATTCATATAATATAAAAAGTTTCAGCTGCCGATTTGCTGCTCCTGTTTTTGACGGCTGTTGCTCGATCATCACAGACCTTTGTGTTGTATTGTTTGTGTGTGTGTGCGGATGTTTGTGCTGTCCTGCTCCTCTGCGACACATCGTGTCCCTCCGGTTGTTGACGCTGCGCTGAAACAGTCGAAGGACGACCGCCTCGTTGTCTCTCTGTGTCTTCTCGGAGACAAAGCAAAGACGCTGCTCGTCCTCAGCTCCTTTTGACGGCCAGTGTTGCATAAATGTTTAAATCTGTTCAAGTTTCTCATCGCAGACGCGAGAAGCGGTCCTTCAGAGTGACCTGCACCACTTCAGATGGTCGTACCTTGACCCCGTCCATCTCTGACGCGTCTCCCGTCCTCGCATGCAGATGTTTCCTTCAGCTGCATAATTTACTGGAATGACGTTTCTGAGACACTTCATGTCCTCGGCAGCTTCGACACTGCTGAAGAAGACCTCTGTTGAAGGGGCCGCGCGCTGCTAAAACGCTCCACAGAAACGCCGTCCCTCATCAGTTTGGATCACCGGATGACCGACCAGTAAACCCTCATCATGTTTCCTGAACAAATTGAATTCAAGTCTTCGTCACGCCGGCGCTGCGTCGGCGTTTCCTTCTCTCTGATCTGCCCATCGGGGGGCGACGCGGCGAACGTTGGAGATTTATTGGCGCCTTCGCAGCATGACGGCGGAGAAAATCAGTGAGTGTGTTTGGATTGACGCGCGTGTCAGAACAAAGCGTGAAACCTTTTGAAAGGCTGCGAATACATTAAGGACGCCAGCGAGGACGGGTGAATTAAACTGTGTAAGAACTGATCGTATCAGATCGGCGCTGTTAACAAGCTTTAGAGGAGGAAGAGCAGCCGACTGATGTTGTGTGATGCGTTTACTGACTGGCTGTAAGCATCAGAGTTATAACAGGAAATCCACAACACGAGAACAAACGCGTGGTTCGGTCCACGTATCTCCTCCTTCGGTGATTCAAAGTATCCCACGGTTGAGTTTCTTGGAGGTACTTTAGATTTTTGTATCACGTCTTTAGAGGTTTTCCTGTGAACGTTACAGGGACTCCAATTATTAACCGATCGGTTCGATATCTCACATGCACGTTGGTACGGGTCAGATGACAAAGTCTGTCGATTTTGGTCGGGTTCTGTTAATCCGGTCTGGTCTTTTTTGTAGTCTTCTCAAGTTCTTCTTGTTTTGTCTGGTCTTGTTTCGTCTCTCTATTTCCTTCCGTCCCTTTTGGCCTTTTCTTGTCTCACTCCAGAGTTAATCAATTAGCTAGCTGAAGGAACTAAAAGCCACATGGATGTAAAACAACAAATCACGCAGAAAAAAATGTAGCAGCAAAGAAGAAACCTGACAGAATAATGGACAGACAAACTATTGCAAGTTGTCTCCTGTCAAACTTCACATTTTTCTCTTTTTTTCTGCTTCTCACACTTTGATCACGTCCGTGGAGGTTTTCCTGTGAACATTACAGGGACTTCAACCGATCGGTTTGATATCTCACATGCACATTGGTACGGGTCAGATTACAAAGTCTGTTGATTTTGGTCGGGTTCTGTTACTCCGGTCTGGTCTTTTTTGTGGTCTCTTCGGTTTGTTACCTGTCTAAGTTCTTCAGGTTTTGTCTGGTCTTGTTTCATCTCTCATTCTGTCCCTTTTGGCCTTTTCTTGTCTCATTCCAGAGTTAATCAATTAGCTAGTTGAAGGAACTAAAAGCCACATGGATGTAAAACAACAAATCACGCAGAAAAAAATGTAGCAGCAAAGAAGAAACCTGACAGAATAATGGACAGACAAACTATCGCAAGTTGTCTCCTGTCAAACTTCACATTTTTCTCTTTTTTCTGCTTCTCACACTTTGACTGCGAGGACCAAACGTCCCCGATGAGTCCCACCAGCTCACAAGTGTCCTGTTAAAGTCGGGGATGTTCGCTGATCTGTGCGTCCTTCACAGTGAGCGTCTGGCTTTCAGCAAAAAGCGATTGTCTCTGCGTTTTGTGAGGTCTCCTTCTGGGCTGTTGAACGAGTTGTCACGCTGAGCAGGGCCGGCTGAGAGGGAGGTGGGAGTCGGAGGGAGTCAGGGGGAGTCGGTGGGAGTGTCCTCAGCAGCGAGAAGATGGATGGGAAAATAACCCGTCGCAGCCTCAGGAGACGCGCCACTTCTTGTACCACTTTACCTCAGCGTGCGGGGCGACGACTGGAAGTTATTATCGCAGGAAGGGCGCTGCCGAAACATGGGTTTCATTTCAAGTTTGTGTCTTTTGTCACAATAAATAAGCCTAGAAACGCTGCAGCATTCCACGAGGATCACATTTTTTCCATAAAAAAAACATTTTGTGTGCTTTTTTTGGACATGATACAACCTGTAACCGGTGTTATTTGTGGCTTTGTGGAGTTTTTTATGGCTTGACGAGCTCCTCCTGGAGCACCAGGTGTTGCCGATGAAGCCCTGACTCCCGTCTGGCTGTTTTTCCAGGTGTTCAGCGGCAGATCGTTCACTGCGTGGAAAAGACAACTGGGATCGTTGAGGAGCGTTTCTGCGACCCCTTCGCCCGACCCGACAACAACCAGACCAGCTGTAACAAGGATCCCTGTCCGGCCGTGTGAGTCCCAGACGTCTTCCTCAGGACGGCACCGGCCGTCGCCGCCGCCCACGCAGACGTACACGAGCTGTTGTTTGCATTCGTCTGCACAGATAACATCATATGTTTGTTGAAAAGCGGATCTTCCTGTTTCTTTGTTTGTTTTTCTGAGCTGCTTTGTGATTGACGCCATGAAAATGGGATCAGCCGGGGCCGGAAATAAACACCAGCTTTGTAGTGATCCTTAATGACAGGCTGCACACAGCTGTGGTTTCCTCTCTCTGAAGCTGGACTGTGTGTGTGTG
>JAUESE010093440.1:0-12265 GCA_032274725.1 Malacoctenus triangulatus | reverse complement strand
CCCCCCCCCCCCCCCCCCCCCCCGCGGGGGGGGGTATGGGTATTTTTTTTAGATATGGAGGCATTTTTAACAGATTTCACAATAATTTATTTATTTATGTAACAAAACAGCTGATCCCATTATATAAAATAATCATTGTTATTTCGTTTGACATAAAGTTTTCAAGAAGCAGGATCATACGTTATATTCAGCTGTAGTTTGAAAAAAATCCTTCATATATACATGTGCACATAAAAAAAGACGCTTCCGCAATAAGCTGAGAAAATTGTGATCTAAACTACGCAAGGGTTGAATATGCGAAAGAACTGTACTTGTTTTCTTATTGTCTCCCGGGAATTTGTATTAATGAGTACAAACTCCGAGTACACGAGTGCAGACCTGGGTATCATTGGCACCGAGAAGCCACAGAAGTGTCCATGTGTTCTTGAATGCAGCAAGTTTGAGTGTGACAATGCGCATGTGCGCGAAAGTGTAGTCGGAAGTTGGCGCGAGGTATGCGGCGTCGCGTGCCGTTTACTTCACCTCCTAGATGTTGACAAGAACAGTTGCAGTTTACGTTTTACATAAAGGGGGATTCAATGTGCCACTACGGTCCCGATTTTTCCAGGGAGTTTTTTTTCAGACACTCGCTGTTTTTGAAATTTGGTGTATAAGTTGAGCCAGGATGCCCTCGCTGACACTAAGGGGAGTAACAGTGGATTTTCCCTTTACACCTTATGATTGTCAGAAGGACTATATGGACAAAGTGATAGAGTGTCTTCAAACGGTAAGACCTGGGACAGCGTTCCTTTCTTGTTCTTTCAATTTATGCTTTTATTTTTGAGGGACAAGACCAAACAATAACAGCTGCTCACTTCAGAGACGTCGCATGTGTATAAAGTAAGCATCGCTTGGCATAGAACCCTTTCTTTGTCCTCATGTGAGGAGAGATTAAGTCATGGGGCCATTTGGGCAAGCGATTTATGGCCCTTAAGACGAATCAAATGTAGCCTTCAGTCAGACTTGTGGTTACACATGTTCATATGGTCCCGTGGACTCAGAACAGTGTTTTGGCAGTTGCTTGTGCAAAGATGACCTCGTGTTTTTGTCTGCCTCTTGTTCACAGGGGGCCAATGGAGTTCTGGAGAGTCCGACAGGAACTGGTAAAACTCTGTGCCTACTATGTGCCACGCTGGCCTGGAGGCAACGCTTTAAGGACACAATCACTGCTCGCAAAATAGCAGAGAGGCTTGGAGGGGAAGAGATGTTCCCAAACACCCCAATGTCATCCTGGGGTACAGCTGCAACTGATGGAGACAGATTAAGTATGTTCATATCACACTGGCACATCTTTACAGATCCTCAAGTTTCAAGACATGGATCCAGGGACTCTCCCTGTTCATACCTGGCAGACTATATTGGGAGTTTTATTTGCTCATTTCTATGGCATGAACCACTCATCCATCCACATTCATCATCATCCATCCTGGAGACTGAGCAACAAGTGGTTTCAACCTCCTGTATCACTATTATGTTCTTGTTCTATGACTGATGTGATCCTCACCCTTTGTTCTCTTTGACCCCCCAGCATACTACACTGACATTCCCAAAATCATATATGCATCAAGGACACACACTCAGCTCGCACAGGTCATCAGTGAGTTAAAGAACACATCGTACAGGTAACCTCACACCGCCGCAGGATGTGACATTCATTTCATTTCATTTCATTTTCTGCACAATTGTCTCGTGCAGTGAACACTGCAGTATGCAGACCACAGGCCCCCTGATTCATAAAGAAGGATTCATGAAAACTCATGAAACCATGGCAAAGAAGTGGTTGATTGCACCCCTTTTCAATAAGGGAGGATCAGGCTGTGCTTTTTTTTGTTAGGGATAGAATTAGTTTTTGGACGTGTCATCAGCTGGCCTGAGGCGGCATGTAGCTGCATGCCAATAGGAAATGAAAACTTCCATCATGAGAATCCAAAAGATCAGTACTTGTGTCATCACTGGCTATTTCTTTATTATTTGTATTCGCAACATAGAAACACAAACTTCTCCTTTACCCGTAGTTTGAAGGTCTAACGGCTGAGATGTGTTTTGGCAGATACTGTAAGATGAATTCAAACCCCAGTATGTGCCTGTCTGCCAATTCAGTCCAAAGGTGTGTGTGCTGGGGTCCAGAGAGCAGCTTTGTATCCATCCTGAAGTCATGCGTCAAGAGAGCAACCATGTCAAGGTAAGCTCCCACTCACACAGTGAGAAACTCCACAGAGCATCCGAGGAAGTCGACATCGTCTTGATGACGCTACTGTTTGTTGCAGACAGTCTGAGTTTGTCCATATATTAAAGTAAGTAAATCACTAACCACACAGCGTCACCTGTTATTTTGCTGTCAGAACACTGTGAGTATGAAGTAACTACCGTATTAGCTTCACAATATAGACCTTTAAATGAAAGCTGCAAGAGGGTGTCATTCACTGTCACTTTTTTTAATGTGGTGATATTATGACTTGTTAATTTGATAATTTACATTATATAACTCTTCATCAACCATAAGCCAGGCTGTGTGATTGATTGCAAGAAACTGGCAAAACAGGAAGTGTCACAGTTTGGGACATAACATTTTTAAACGTGAAACTATGAGTTATGTTGAAGTTCCTCTCGAACAAGCAACATTCCACCTCGTCTTTTTTTTTTCTCCATGTACTCTTTTCTTATCATCTCCAAACTCTCCACTTAGTGTAATTACCCGCTTACCCTCCGTTTTTCTCCACAAAGCCCCAAACCATGCAGCTCCTGTCTGACTACCTCCTCTTCCAGTCTCCAGAACGAGCCAGTGGCTCCACAGTCAGAAGCATTTCCCTGTATTCTGTGAAATCTCTTGTTTTTTACAGGTACATATGTGCCGAGCAAAAGTTTCCACTCGGTCGTGTGGTTTCTACAATAATGTTGAAGGTAATGTTCCATCTCTTTCAAAATCTTTATTGAGTTGGGGTGGGCTGTTTCACATGGTAAAAACTGATTAATTGAACTGGGGAAAAGGCTGACTGGCTAACAGAGGCATGTTCTGCATTCCAAAATGTCCCATTAAAAAGTATTTTATTCTTTGGAATTTGTTTAAATGAGCTTCATATCCGAAGTGAGCCTGAATCATTGTGCCTCAAAAGGCTAACACATCAGTTCTGTACCCTGTCGTCTTTAAGTAAGTAACAGTAATTATGAAATGCAGAGCATTTGGCTACTGTTGCACATTATTCTCACTGGGTTTTCTTTTGTCTTTTTTTTTGTCTTTGTAGAAAAAAGCACTGACAAAGACTTGTCCTGTTCCATTCTTGATGTGGAAGATTTGGTGAAGTTTGGGACCAAACAGAGGTCAGAGTGATGTGCTGTGGTGTTTCTCCATCAGTGTCGACTGAGTCTTACTCAGTCCAATACTACCTGTTCTTAAAACCTTTCCATCAAGGGGCAACATCTGGTTTAAAACAACAAGCCTTTGTGGAACAGCAGAAAGCTGCAACTAATGTGTCCACTGAAGGTTGGCTGCAGAAAGACCACAAGTCATGTGCACACTCAAAAGGACAAAAAAGGACATTTAAAGCATTAAAAAGAAAAACATATGACACATGGTTCAAAAAAAATTGCTGGTGACATACTCATACAAACTCTGCCAATGCTAGCAGAGAAACAAGAGAAGTGGAAGTTGAGAGATTCGAAATAAAGCAATGAGTAAATGTTGAGCCAAGACACCAATGTGCTAAATTCAGTCTAAATTTATTGTTAATTATGAACAATCAAATATATAGTGAAGAAAAGGAATTCGAATATGATTACAGAGCAAAACTGACAGCTCTATTCCTCGACAAACGCTGAGGCAGGATGCCACTTTAGTTAAAGCACAAGTGGATCTGGTTGAAGTCGTGCAGTGCTTAGTATGCCTGAGTGAAAAGCATCGTTTGTGTCCACACTTGTCTGTGTCACTTGTATGATAATGTTTTGTGAAACACACCAACACTATCTCGTTCAAGAAAGTTTTGAATGATCTGTATCTTTTTCTGCAGGGCCTGTCCTTATTACCTGTCACGTGCCCTCAAACAACAAGCAAATGTGATTTTTATGCCGTACAACTACCTCCTGGACCCTAAGGTTAGCCTAACATGACTGTGTCGATCAGGAGTCTGCAACCTGCATCTCAGGAGCCACATGTGGCTCTTTAGCCTCACTTTACAGAGTCCATGAAGTTTTCTCAAAATTGTTTTAAATTCTGTATTCTACTACAGACAATCTTTCAAAGGTGACTTTTCACTTCCAGTTCAAGATTACTAGAAGACTTTTGCACAAAATTATTTGAGAAAACACTTTTTCGACTGAGGGATGTGTCTGTGAAGTCAGCTGCCTGGTGCTTTTCATTGCAAGTGATCAAAGGGAGAGATTTTGTAGACTCATTTTTGTTTTTAGTGGGAAGGAAAGTGACACGGTTTGCAGCCTCACCACTAGATGTCACTGAAGCCCCTGATCGTGGAAGACACTCTATCATCCACTTCACATTTGGAGGATTGAAACCTCCCAAAATGCACTACTGGATGAAAGCAAGTAGATACATGTGATCATATGGTTGTTAAAACGATTATAATAATGTAAAATACACAATTGCACCTGATAATTATTCTGTAAAAGTTTATCACAACATTTAAAACATACATGCTCCAAGCAAGTCCACATAAAACAGTTTGAAGTGACGGTTCTTTACATGTGTGATACGCGCCATTGTTGCAATGACCACAGTGTGCTCATGTTGCCTGCATATTGACAAATGTGTCTGCATGCATAGATTCATTGGTACTTCCAGCTTGAGCAGAGCTTCCTCACATGTTGAATAGTAACATGAAGCAAATGCAAAATAATTGAATTTCTACAAACACAAACAAATTAATAAATTAATCATCAGAGGTTGAGAATAACTTCTCAGTTACCGAACATAATTGTTGGAGCAGATGTAAACAGTCAGAGTCAATATTTCAGTTGACAATTCAGTTCTTTAAGCTTCAGTTTGTTGATTTGTTTAATTTAGAGGTTGTCTGGGTTAACCCTTTCATACAATGATTCTATTCAATAGCTTAATTGACATGTTTTGGGGGTTGTGGGAAGATAGGAGGCATCCCTGTCAAGTTCAAAGTAGTTTACAATAATTTAATGAAAACATTTTGAACACCAAGGCAGAGGAAGTGGCAGGGATACAGCAGTGAGAAGTTATTTTTTGCCAACATGGCAGCAGACCCAGTAGTAGCAAATTCTCCAACACTTGCTATTCATTGATTTGATTTGACTTTTTTCAACCGGTACTGACAAAACAAAAATGAGAGTATTTTTTATTCTTGTATGTTGACATGCCCTGTCTTTGGTCCACAGAGCCGCAGAGCCCACAACATTGAGCTGAATGGAGCTGTAGTCATCCTGGATGAAGCTCACAATGTGGTAAGATTCATCCTATGTTAACAACAGAGTTCAATCTTAAGATAAGTGGAGGTTTTCAGGGCCAGCATTGACAGTTTGAAGTATTTATTATTGATATACATTTACAAATGGTCTCCATAGGTTTTGATCAAAAGTATTTTCGAAGTTTTTTCCCCTCAGCTCCTACACAAAGTCCAGCTGTTCATTTACCTATGTGTCATCCAACTTTCGAATGGAACAACACAAGGTCCTGTTGCTACAAGCTGCAACATGCATGTGTGAAAGTTTTAGAATCCACCAGGTAGTGATCAGTTCAATGCCCAGCCCCTCTCTTCGGTCGTGTCAGATACATGCTGCTGTGTGCTCCACTTCTACTGCAGAGAGAGTGAGTGGGACCCACATCTCTTACCTTACCCCCCTCTGCTGTGCAGCTGGATATATTAGGGTCATTTGCTAATCACTCATGCACGGATCAACTGCTCAGGAATCAATTGAACCCACTTTGTTTCCCCCTAACCCAATGAGATGTGACTCAGCAGCAGCAAACAATGTCTTTATTCTTTAGATTTTTGAGTGTCGGTCATTTTTGTGTGGAAAAACTTGTAGAGATTTTACAAATTGCTATGTCAAACTTACATTACTGGGATTTTTTTTTTAAAGTGACATGGAGACTCCTGCTCGTGCGGGCCAACATTTCACCCTGTGATGCTTCTGCCGTTTACAGGAAAAGACCTGTGAGGAATCCACATCCTTTGACCTCACTCCCTATGACGTGGCCTCAGCCATCAGTGCTGTGGATCAGCTGCTGGTGGAGCAGGCTAAACAAACTGCCAATGGAGACTCTGTCACTCAAGACTTAAACGTGGAATCCCTTAGTTCTGGTCAGCTTGCTTATGTTTTGGAGAATCAAATTGAGACCACCTGGCCGGCTTCATTAATTGAGCAGTTATGTCATAAGTGAAAGCTAGCCCACCTTTTGACACGTTGACATTCATAACTCAGTTTAGTCATAGGTCTTCATCAGCTGATTGGGGTTTCAAAAATTTTATCTTTAAATGATTTCATTTAAACATAAAATGGGGATGGGGATGCTCAGTTTTGAGTGTGGTCACTACAGATCTATATTCACATTGCTTTTGTAACCTTTACTTTTTTTTTCTTGTTTCAGGCTTGAAAATAGAAATAGCTACTATAGCGAAAGTCAAACGTAAGTATTGCATGTATAATGAAGAGGAATGTGCCTGATTTGACCAATCATTGCTTTTTGAATTGATCTCCTTGTCAGCCTCACATGGTGTCCATGTCTACTTTGCCAGAGATCTTGCTGGACCTGGAAGCTGCTATTGATTCGTACGAAGTCCCAACTGACAAAGGCATCACAAAGCCTGGAATGTAAGTCATAGTGTGGGACTATGAACATGTTGCTATGTGTTTGCACTTTTTCTTTTTTAAATTTCTAAATCACATCATCGTTTCTTTTTTTTTTAATATCTGTCTTGACCATTTACATAAAGAACTAAGCAGATCTTCTCATTGTGTATTAACTTACTTACTATATAGTACTTCACAATCCTCTGAGGGTCCTTTGACTTCCCCTTTGCTTCAGAGCAAAGAAACCAGCAGCTGGTTCACAGTGATGAAACAAGGTTCATCAACATCACAGAAGCCTGACCATCATTTCATTTCCATCCACCCGTCTCAGCTTCATCTATGAGCTGTTGGAGAGAGCCCACCTGACCTACAGCAGCAAGGTGGCAGTCAGTGAAGCTCTGGAGCAGATCATCGGACATCTGACAGGACGTCCGTATAATTTCATTTCCTCATGTCTGTGCTGATATGTTGCTGTCATTTGGTTATGGATGTGCCAGATTTATCATCAGGTTTTTGGCAAATCAGAATTTGTTTTGGGTGCATGTAACCCCCTCTGTTTTCCATTTTCTTACCAGAAGCAGGAATATTTCTCAATACAAGTGGACTGCAGAAGCTGAATGATATAATACAGGTACATCATGTGAGGTTGAATGTAGATTTGTTTACATCAGTAGGTTGGTGATTAATTACATATATTTATTTCATGTATTTTCAACCTTTTGTTTTACTGTAGGGTATCCTCCGTGTTTACATCTCACAAGATGTGGCTTTTGAAATCTCATTGTTTGCTTATCTTACAATGACAATGCAGAAACGTTATTTAGCCTTCATCATTGTGTCAAACATGGGGCTTGTGGTTCAAAACAGGCTTGTAACAGGTTCCTATCCAGGCTTTCAGGTGACCTTAATAGAGTAAAAATGATAGATGATTGACCAAAAAAAAAAATTAAACTTGTTACTCATCTGCTGATGGAGCTTTTACTGGGTCAGAGTCTGTGAACAGCAGTAATACCTTAAAATGAACAACACTGCCAGCCAAAAGCTCAGGGTTTGATACCCCTACTCAAGATCAACAGGTAAACTGCTAGGATCTACTTCTGAGCAAAGTAAATGAAATTTAAAAGTTGGACTGACTGTATAATGTGTAGTGCATTCTACTGCTTCAACAATCTCCGTGCTCTTTATATGAAATGCTCAGTATAGTAAAGCTCATAATTGGGTTTTCAATGTGGTTGCCAGTTTTCATGTCATGACCACAGTCCTTTCTTTGTCATGCTGGTTGTACAGTTGGTGTTCTGTGGTGAACCAGCAGAAAAAGACAAACGGCAGCAGATGGAGGCCAACACGATTCATTTCAAGGTGTAACTTTATAAGAATGACCAGAAATGATACATTCATACTGGTTTATTACGGTATTTGCTTTGATTTAGAAGGATTTGTGCCTATATGTACACTGCTGACAGTTTTCGTGTGTTTTTTTTTTCAGGTTCACATCCATCAAGACAAAAGCTATAACAGGAAAAAACAGGGTGCTGATCTGTGGGCTTCATCAAAGAAACAAGGTGTGATGTCAGCAGGAACCAGTTAGCAGATGCAGGGACCTACAATGAATGTTCAATTTGTTACCATGACTTGGCAGATTCCGTTCTGGCCTGTTTATTTGAATGCACTGTATCTAATGTGAAGAGACTGAGTTAAAGATCTGGTCTGTTTCATTGCAGGCAACATCCTGAGCTACTGGTGCTTTTCTCCTGGCTACAGCATGCAGGAGCTGGTCAACCAAAAGGTCCGATGCATCATTCTGACCAGCGGTACCCTCTGTCCCCTCACCTCCTTCTCCTCTGAAATGAGAATGTAAGTTTTTTCTGGCGTTCCCCACTCACAGGTACATGTCGCCACCACTGACTTCTGAAAGATTAAGATTTTGACTTCTGAAGGAGTGGATTTAAGCTCGGGAATGATCCGAGGCTGAGTGAGCTCCCACGACGACTCCCATTTGTGAACCTCTACTTACGTACTTTCGTTCTCTCACAGTTTAATTTTCTAAGTTCCCTCCCAAAAAGAGTTTCACATGTGTTTAAGATTTACCTATCCACCCCTGCTGTTTGCCTCTCCACTGGGGCTTGTATCAGCCAGAAACATGTACTTTTAGTACCATCAGCACCATTGGAATCCCTCCTGCATCATTTAAGTAACAAGTAAAGGAGCATTTGAGCTTCCCTTTGATACTTTAACATGACCTTCTCTGCCAAATAAATGTTCTATCTGACTGACTCCAGGAAAGTTGGAAGCCACTGCTGGAGACTCTTGAATGTCACAAAGGGACACAACATGTTGTGAATGAGGCAGAGTGGGTTCAAGGCGGTCTTTTTAATGGATTTGCATATGATTTTTTTCTACTTTTACTGATCTGAAAAGCGGTCAGATCTTTGACTCATGACCAAAAAAAGCATTTCTCTGAGTGGTTTATCCCTTCGAGGTGTGCTGTAACACATTGGTAAACCTTGAATTTCACTCCACCTTCTTTGATCTTGTTGTTTTAGAGAAATTAAAGTGTCTCTGGAGAACCGCCACGTGATTGAACGGGACCAGATCTTTGTAGGCATCATTGATCGAGGCCCTGATGGAGTTCTGCTGAGTTCAGCGTTTGATAGAAGGTGAAGAGTATTTTGGCTGTGCCTAAAGTCACTCATGTGACTTGCCACGATCTCTTTGGATTTCACAACAGCAGATTTTCAGTTCAGGAATTGTTAAACAGATAATATTAGAATAATAAGATTTTGGTTTTTTTGGCAAATAAATTAGACACATTTTTTTCAACTGTTAAACTACAGAAAAATCATTTGTACAGTATTTCTGTATAGTTTTCTTGGTTCAGTCTGTTCTTCTGGCTTACAACCTCTCCAACTTCAGAGACGTAACAGCAGCTCTGTGTTGTGTAATTTTTTGTGCAGCACGAATCTAGATATGCTTTGCAACCCTTCCTGTTTACAGGTTTTTTTTTTACTTTAAGAGCTTGATTTCACCTTTCATCAAAACCCAAATAAGAAACCTTACAGCCTCAAGCTGTCTGATTGCATGTGTGTGTGCAAATGAGAGATGTTGTGGGGAAGTTTTTCGATTCAAAATCATGTTTGTTCATTTTCAATCCTTCATGTAAAAATAATGTTCAAGTAGTGTTTTTTTGTTTTGTTTTTTCAACTTTCAGAAAATTTGTTCGGAATCTGCTGTTTTGATTTTGTGTCATTCTTCATTCAAGTTGTTCCAGTCATCTTCACAGAAAAATCCATTAACGCACAAACATCATGAACATTTTTTCTGGTTACATCCTGCCCAGTAACTGTTGTAAGCATTTTGACTTTCTGAAGCGGTTCTGAAAAGCTCACTAAGATACTTCTGCTTGATGACAGATTTGTTCCTGAAAACATGGCGTCCTTAGGCAAAACTGTCGGTAAGACCATCCCAAAAAAGAGAGTACGAAATGTTGTGGTGAAACTTTGATTTTCCAGCATGAACATTTCAAATATAGTAATCCTTTTTTCAGGTAATTAGCAGGAATCTCATTGCTGTTTTTCGGTAATGTGTCTTGTAAAAACGTTTTTTGTCAAATTTGTTGCGTTTGCTTCTCAGCCAACCTGAGCCGTGTGGTTCCTCATGGTCTGTTAGTGTTTTTTCCTTCGTTCTCATTGATGGAGAAAACTTTGGACTTCTGGAGAGTAAGTAAGAATTAAACAGATACATTTGTTGGAAAATTTGTTTTTTTAGAGGTACATCTAGATCAGGGGTGTCCAATCCTGGTCCTGGAGGGCCGCAGCCCTGCATGTTTTCAATGTGTCCAGACTTCAACACACCTGACTGCAATAAGCTGCTCGTTATCAGGCTCTGCTGCAGAGCTGCATGATGACACCAACGAGATTCAGGTGTGTTGGAGCAGGAACACATTGAAAACAAGCAGGGCTGCGGCCCTCCAGGACCAGGATTGCCCACCCCTGATCTAGATGAAAGGATGCAAGCCCATTTGAATGACCTACATTTTATGCAAGAGTTGTTTTTTTATTCGACATTAAATTTTCAAGTGGAGAGAAACACTAAACCCCTTTTAACTGGCAGGCCCAGTAATGCCTTTTATCCCGAACTTTTGACCGCCAGTACAACAGTTCAGTGTAATCTGTGTGGTTTGCTTTTCCACCACTCCACAAAGATTACAGATGGTTTTCTGGTCATTTCAGTTAGGAAAAAAATGTAATTTATTGGGACTTGCTGGCTTTTAATTTAAATGCGAAATGGCTTTTGATTGAAATGAATCCATCGGTACAATTTTGTGTTTGTTTGCTTGCCAGGCCAATGGACATGCGGATCGTATAGAGAACATCAAGCCAATGTTTGTCGAGCCTAAAGGGAAGGGCACCTTCAATGAGGTGGGTGATGTGAGAATATTCTTGGAGCAAATTTTCCTTTGAACTGCATGTCTCGTAGTGATGTTTTGTGTCTTGTTGTGCTGTAAGGTCATTGATGGATATTATAACAAAGTGGAGAATCCAGCATCCAAAGGAGGAACCTTTTTAGCCGTGTGCCGAGGAAAGGTGAGGAAATGAATCCCCCTGATGTAATGTGGTCGCTGTCTTCTGGCTGCATCCTCATCACAGGGGTCGCCACATAAGTCATTAACACTTCCATCAAAGACCTCATGCAAGAAGCAGTGGGATTGTATCATGTGATTTTGTAGGATTGCTTCATTCACAACATTGATGACGGTTCCAGATTTTTGCCTGCTGCTGTTCACCACAATTCTTTTCACAAATGGATTTTTTTGTGACTCCACAACAAAGTTGCTTTTTAAAGATACTGTAAATATAAATTTCTCATAGTTTTTTGTATCTTTTTCACCTTTGTCGTTCTGATTTTGACACTTGTTGTATCTGCTTTCGACTCACCGGAACACAAAATGTTGTTTTGATCTGCAACAATGTACCGTCTCGTCTGTTCAATGACAGTATCCAGTAAAGTTGTGTAGTTATTGTAATGGGAGGCACAGTTGTCGGTGTATTAATACATATAAAGTGACATACTGTCAGCCACTCTTAGCAGCTCTGCGTATGTCTCTGCAGGCCAGCGAGGGTCTGGATTTTGCAGACACCTTTGGTCGGGGTGTCATCATCACGGGCCTTCCCTTCCCTCCAAAGATGGATCCTCGAGTCATCCTGAAGATGCAGTTTCTGGATGAGATGTGCAGAAAGAAAACTCCTGGGGTGAAGGTGAGGGGAGTGGAAGGACTTCAGGATAGTGTCATCCATCATTTGTGTTGTGTGTCTGCCTAAATCTGCCTCTCTCTCTCTCTCTCTCTCTCTCTCTCTCTCTCTCTCTCTCTCTCTCTCTCTCGATCTCTCTCTCTCTCTCTCTCTCTCTCTCTCTCTCTCTCTCTCTCTCTCCATCTCTCTCTCTCTCTCTCTCTCTCTCT
>JAUESE010093415.1:0-12269 GCA_032274725.1 Malacoctenus triangulatus | reverse complement strand
ACTGACCTCAGAGTCTGCAGGCGGCAGTGAGGACTCTGCAGGAAACCACACAGCTGCTCAACTCCTGAATCCTGCAGGTCATTGTTACTCAGGTCCAGGTGTTGCAGATGTTTGTGAAGGGAGGGGTTGGACTTCAGAGCTGAGCCCACAGAAGAACAGTTGATCTTTGACATCCTGCAGCGCTCCAACCTGAAAAAGGAGAGAAGTGAGTGTGAGGATCCCACATCACAGCGTGAACAGCAACAGAATGATGAAGATTGTAGAACTTCATCGAATGTTCCCGTTGTAAAACCTCCACCAGACATGTAGTTTCAGATTATTGCATTGTTTTCGCTGTCGTGAGGCTGTTTGGCTCTCAAGTAGTTCATGTTTTCGCTGCTCAATGTGGGTCTTCTTCCAGTGCCACTTCCCGGTCTGTGTCTCCTGCTCCAGCTACCTCATCCCACCAGCTCACCTGGCACACCACACTTGATTCCCCCGGTGCATTTTCCTGGATTTCTCCCCTCCTGTGTCTTGACCCTCCACGTTTGCTTCCCCAACTAAACCCCCACGTTTCACCTTGTGCTCCCTCACGTACCCACCACCTGGTCGTTTCTCACATGGAGTTTTTGTCTGGATCAAAGCTTCTTGGACTCACATAATTGCCTACCCAGAGTTCACCACACCCACCATTGCCCCTGGTCAATAAAGCTTTCCTCTCATCACCTCCACCTCCCGGCTCCACTCGCATTTGTACCCCACCGAACATCACAGTTATCTATTCATGATGAAATCACGAGTGGATATTATTTTCAGCTTTTTTTAATGATGGGCTCAAAAAATTTTATTTCATCCTTGAAGTAGTGGAATTGGACTTTGGAAAACTTTGCATTTCTGAATGAAAAAACTAGTCAAATGAAATTTAGTAAGAATTAAAATCCTTCTCATGAGTCCAAAATGGAAAGTTTCATTGAAAGTAGAGCCAAAAATAATTCATTTGACTAGCAAGCAGCTGCTTATTTCACACTGATCATCAACAAAAAATCCTTAGTTAAAAAAATAAATGCTCCAAGTTTTAAATAACCTTTTACATTTAACACAGTATTTTCCTATGAAATTAAATTTTAGCCTCAAGAACTCAGTGGTGAGATAAATTTGATGAAAACAATAACTTTAGGGTTGATCCACTGATCAAAATTACACAATAACATAAGTTATACTAGTGTGCGACCACTTGGTACAGGGATGTGCTCATTGAGTGTGTTTCTGCTTATTTTAAAATGTGGTGTCTCTTCTTGTGATAAGCAGGAACTGTGATATTTAGTGTCTGAGAATGAAACAGGAACTGGGAGATGTATTGCCTTGTAACAGGTTAATAATGGGCATGGGAGAGTTTAGGCCAAGATAGAATAAAATATACATCCACCATTTCTCAAAACAGTTTGTTCATGAGAAACATCTGCTTTCCCACACTCAAAGCTATCACTTGCTAGGGATGGTTTGAAGAAGGCAGGAGGGCTGAGTTAGTGGGCCGAGTCAGTGACCTATATAAACTAAAAAAGAGAAAACTCAGATTTAGAAAGATCTTGGCTCCTCTTGTTCAGAGTTCTGTCTGGACAACTTCCTTTGACATTGTACTTGTAATAAACGCTTGATGAAATTACAAAGCTGTGTCGGCAGAGTTTTCCTTCATCACTCCATGCATCAACAAAGAAGATGCACAACAATGAAACACCTTTAACCTGAATCTTCTGGCCTACACACAAGAGGTCCCTAAGCTGGGTGAAAAAAAGTGAAACCTAGAAGCTCGATCCAGCCTCTATTTTAAAATCAGATCAGTGGTGTGACATCACAGAAAACAGCAGCTGCAGCACATTTACAGCCTCATGGATGGCAAATGTGAACACACAAGAGCTTCAGGGACTCATTAAACACACACAGGAAGTTCAACAGGAACACACAGAACTGACCTCAGAGTCTGCAGACGGTAGTAAGGACTCTGCAGGAAACCACAGAGCTGCTCAACTCCTGAATCCTGCAGGTCATTGTAACCCAGGTCCAGATGTTGTAGATGTTCCTGAAGGGAGGGGTTGGACTTCAGAACTGAGACCACAGAAGAACAGCTGATCTCTGACATCCAGCAGCCCTCCAACCTGCATAAGAAGAGAAGTGAGTGTGTGGATCCCAGATCACAGCACCAACAGCAACAGAATGATGAAGTATGTAGAACTTCATCGAATGTTCCAGCTGTGGCATCAATCGATATTTTCCACTGAACATAAATTGGAAAATAAATTTGACATTTTTTTCTGATGTCTTCATTTTCAGTTCAAAACATATATATTGTTCTAGAAGTCGTGAAAACTTGAGTTGTTCTGAATTTCTGAACAAAAAAAAATCAAAAAAATGAAATAATGGTAAAATTGTAAATCCTTCTCATGGTTCCAAAGTGCAAAGTTTCATTGAAAGTAGGGCTAGATTAATTCCTTTGACTCATAACCAGCTGCTTATTTCACACTAAAAATTATAAGAATAATACATTTTAATTATAGAGCGCTTTTACAAAAGCTCAGACGCTTTACACAAGGCATAAAACAACAATCTGGTAAAATTAACAACAAGCATTAGAATAAAATAAATTCAAAACCACAAATAAAGGGGGAACACAGAAAAAAGGGAGAGAATAGAAGGCAGCAACTTGTGAAAAGGTCAACAAAAGGCGAGGGGACAATAAAACCATGTAATACATTACAAGCGGATCAAAAGCACTAAACATCAAAAACTAACTGAAAGAAAAATGCACATGCATGTTCTCATTGTGTCTACTTGTGTTGTATTTCTTGATGCCAGAAGAAGATTTTCAGGACTGTTTTTGCAAGATTGTGTGACAAAAGGTGATGTAGTAAGGTGAAGGCGCTAACTCACATTAGAAGGAACCAAAAGACTTGTAGCAAGAAGCTATGTGAACTATGACCCACAGGACGACATCCTGAACTACGACCGCAGACGCAGTCAAGATTACAGCCACTCCCACTGATGCATCATCATGACAGTCAAATAAAGCTGTTGCTGAGCTACATGGAGACGGGGGACAGTTGTAGCCAGTAGAAACATTGATGGCAACAGACTGGTCTTTTCGTGAGAGGAAGCTGCATTGTTGTAAACTGCTCACTCCTTTGAAGGAAATGGTTCAAAGACAGAGACTCTTTCTCTGCTGTCGTCCTGTTGCAGTTTTTCAGCGTCTCAAACCCGACACTGATTCTCGAAGGAAGAAGAAATACTGCAAATTTGAAAGCACCTTTTCTAAAAAACACAGCTTTTCTTTTTGAGTTTCTAAAAAAAAAACAAACAAAAAAAAAACAATACATTAAACGTGTTTCTGTTGTTTGAAGTGGTACAAATAAAGACAGATTGTTACCACCTGCAAGCAGCAGTTATGTGATCACTGCTGTTTGATCGTGTGCAAAATAACTGAAAATTTGTCGAGATGGATTTTTTATTAAGTTTGCAGGATGGGTGAGCAGGGGAACAAGGAACATCTGATTCAATACTGGTGATGATCCACTTGTGTAGTGATCAACAAAAAAGACATGATAACAATTGTTATAACAGAGTGTGGGCACTTGCTGTAGGTATGTGCTCATTGAGTGAATTTTGTAATTTCTGCTTATTTTCAAACATCCTCAACCTGAATTTTCTGGCCTACATACAAGAGGTTTCACATCTGGGTGGTCCCACCAAGATGGTCACCCTTTGTTTCAACTTCAGAAAAAAAATGAATCCCAGAAGCTCGACCCAGCCTTTTTTCCACATCAGTAGTGTGACATCACAGAAAACAGCAGCTGCAGCACATTTACAGCCTTGTGGGTGAAAGCCAAGTGTGAGCACACAAGAGCTTCAGTGACTCATTAAACACACACAGGAAGTCCAACAGGAACACACAGAACTGACCTCAGAGTCTGCAGGCGGTAGTGAGGACTCTGCAGGAAACCACACAGCTGCTCAACTCCTGAATCCTGCAGCTGGTTCCAACTCAGGTCCAGATGTCGCAGATGTTCCTGAAGGGAGGGGTTGGACTTCAGAGCTGAGACCACAGAAGAACAGCTGAGCTGTGACATCCTGCAGCGCTCCAACCTGAAGAAGAATAGAAGTGATGGGGGGATCCAAGATCACAGCACCAACAGCAACTGAATGCTGAAGATTGTAGAACTTCATAGAACGTTCCAGTTGTGACAATCTATATTTTCCACTTAACATAGACAGAAAAGTGAATTTCAAACACATTGGAGATTTAAAGGGGTGATTAGCTTCACATAAAGTTATCCAATCATTATCAGACTGTTTTTTTTTGTATTTTCAGTTAGTTTTAATGATCAGCTTGAAACTCTGAAGTTGCAAATTTGGATCTATGATGAAAAACTAGAACTGAAATCCTTCTCATGGTTCCAAACCGTACAGTTTCACTGAAAGTAGAGCCAGACTAATTCCTTTATTAATAACCAGCTGCTTGTTTCACATTAGATTTTTCATTTTAAATTAAACTTCAGACTCAGGAACTCACTTGTTGGGTCTATTTGAAAAACAAAATTTTGGTGGTGATCCACTCATCCAGAGATCCAAAAAGAAACATGTAATTCATCCATCTTTCTTAAATAAGCATCTGACTTAAATAATGGGACGAAAAATGTACATGTTTTCATTGTGCCTACTTGTGTTGTATTTCCTGATGCTTGAAGAAGATGTTCATGACTGCTGTTGCAAGATTGTGTGACAAAAGGTGATGAAGCAAGGCGAAGGCGCTTACTCACATTAGAAGGAACCAAAAGACTTGTAGTAAGAAGCTGAGTGAACTATGACCCACAGGACGACATCCTGAACTACGACCACAGACACAGACAAAAAAATTGAAGCCACTCCCACTGATGCATCATCATAACAGTCAAATAAAGCTGTTGCTGAGCTACATGGAGACAGGAACAGTTGTAGCCAATAAAAACATTGGTGCCAACAGACTGTTCTTTTAGTGAGAGGAAGCTGCCTTGTTGTCAACTGCTCACTACTGAGAAGGAAATGGTTCAAAGAGACTCTTTCTCTGCTGTGGTCCTCTTCCACGTTTTCAGGGTCTCAACCCTGACACTGATTCTCAATGGAAGAAGAAATGCTGCAAGTTTGAAAGCACCTTTTCTAAAAGAAAGCAGGCTTTCCTTATTGAATTTCCTTTAAAAAAAGATTGTTAAGAAAAAGCTTTTCCTTTATTTCAATTAGAACAGAGAAAGACAGATTGTTGCTGTATGTCCACCAAGAAGAGGTTCTGTGTTCACTTCTGTTTGATTGGCTAAGAAATAACTCCAAAAATTTTGCAGGGTGTGTAAGAAATGAACAACGAACAACTGATCCAAAATTGGTGGTGATCCCTGTATTTTAAGTGTGTGGCCACATGGTGTAGGTATGCTTATTTTAGGCATTTCTTATTTTTTCATGATTTTTAAACATCTTCAACCTGAATCTTCTGGCCTACATACAAGAGGTCTCACTTCTGGGTGGTCCCACCAAGATGGCCGTCCTTTGTTTCAACTAAGGAACAAAAATGAAACCCAAAAGCTTGATCCAGCTTGTTTTTCAGATCAGTGGTGTGACATCACAGAAAACAGCAGCTGCAGCACATTTACAGCCTCGTGTATGGAAGTCAAGTGTGAACACACAAGAGCTTCAGTGACTCATGAAACACACACAGGAAATCCAACAGGAACACACAGAACTGACCTCAGAGTCTGCAGGCAGCAGTGGGGACTCTGCAGGAAACCACACAACTGCTCAACTCCTGAATCCTGCAGCTGGTTGTAACTCAGGTCCAGATGTTGCAGATGTTCCTGAAGGGAGGGGTTGGACTTCAGAGCTGAGACCACAGAAGAACAGCTGATCTCTGGCATCCAGCAGCGCTCCAACCTGAATACGGAGAGAAGTGAGTGTGAGGATCCAAGATCACAGCACCAGCAGCAACAGAATGGTGAAGATTGTAGAACTTCATCGAACGCTCCAGTTGTGACATCAATCTATATTTTCCTCTCAACATAAACAGATAACAGAAATCAATATAAACTTAAGATATAAAGTGTCCATACTATGGCGTCAAATTGCTGCCACAAATTGCAAGAGCGCAAAGCTCTCTTTGCAGGCGCACGGTGAAGCTAATACGCCCCCCCTCTACTTTTCAGCACTCTTGCTGTGAATTTCTGCGCTCTCGCTGTGTTCAATAGGCGTTTTTTGTCAGTGTCAGTGGGTGTTTTTGTCAGATGGGGTGTCACTCTTCTGATTGATCTGATTGGTTGGATTTTGAGCTCAAATCCAGTCCCACCATGGGACTTCATTCTTCTTGGGTTTTAAACATCTGATGAAACTTTATGGCACAAAGACACAGAAAAAAAACCCATTGTACTTTAAACTGATCCGCTTTGGTCAGTCCTCTGCACTGCCTGCGTTGCTGCTCGCGGCCTCGGAGCGGCGGGTCGCAGAGGCGCTAGGACGCCGGGTTTCCCTGGTCTCCCCTCACGCAGCCGAAGCTGCCGTGAGTGGGGAGCCACGCTGCGCGGGTGCGGCGGAGGCAGTTGTCGGTCCCTCCGGCATTCGCTCTCTTTGTTGGCGTACGGAAGACAGCTTGAGGCTCGGGGGCCTGAGTCGTGCCGGTATTTAGCCTGAGATAGAGTTTAACACCCGCTTTGGGCTGCATTCACAAACAACCCGACTCCGGGAAGAACGGGCCCCGGCGTGACGGAGGCCGTTAACGGTGTTCCGACTCGACAGTTGTAAACAGTAGTAAATAACTGCCGCCTGCGAGTTCACAACACTACTGGAAACCGCGGCAGACCAAACCAGATGAGAGGGTGCATTCAGTATCTGCTGTGCCGAAAAGGAACACACTCGAACCATCTTCTTAATTTCACGGCGAAAATGATTAATCAACAGCTTTTTCCAACTCTGAGAGACACTAACTTCGTCCTCGTCTGGTTCAGAGCAGAATGTAAACAGAAACAGCGGAAGTTCTTCTTCTACGCTTGCATTATCAGCACAGCAGATGCTGAATGCACCCTCTCATCTGGTGTGGTCTGCCGCGGTTTCCGGTAGTGTCGTGAACTCGCAGGCTCACGGTTACTTGCAACTGTTTAGACAGTCTAAATGATATCGTTCTGAGTAAATTATGGACGGTACCCACTCAGGACACTTGGATTACATTGGACGAGCTGTAAGGAGGAATATTGACAAGTTTTTGTGGACTTCTATTAACATTTATTAGCATTTGCATAAATATGTGTTAAAATAAAGGAAAGCAAAGACAGCAAACAATAAACACTAACTGAGATCTGCATGGTCAAACCACACCAGCATAAAATAGTGGTTCATTGTTCAGGACAGTGAATCATTTTCCAACACTTAGAACCAGATTCACACCACACGCTATCTATGATGTCAAGTAAAGTTCATAGACAACGTTTCTGGACATTTACTGAATGCGTGTTTATCCACAACATGTCAGCTAGCTAGCACACTCACCTGCTATCACCACCACCAGTCTCCTCCTCCCCCTCCTGTTCCACCGTGGCAGCAGGAGCCTTACTCTCACTGTCTGACCACGCCTCCTGAGAGCGACCCGCCGCGCCCGGGACATCCAAAGCCCCGGACCGGAGGCTACGCCACCACCACCGGCCTCCGCGACAGCAGACATGTTTATTATCCTCCTGCTCTTTACAGCATCAGTTGTCAGAGCTTTTGTTTTTCTTTCCCCTAGTTTTCTGCACCGCCTTTTCATTGTTTTCTCTTCTCTCTCACTGATTGCTAGCCGTGTGTCGTCCGCTCATTATCAAAGGTGATTGGGGGGGCGGGGGCTTTGAAAATGCGTGGGCAGGACTAATTGGCCTAGTGTATGGCCACTGGGCCTGTAATGCATCTTTACGTACAAAAAAAGTTAAGAAAGAGAAAAAAGTCAGCCACTGCCGGCCCATTACTGACCGGCCCACCGGGAAAACTCCCGGTACTCCCTATGGCAAGTCCACTCCTGGCTGCACACAGAAGCCCCCCCCTGCACACTTCAGCCTCCTATTTGAACTGACCCTGTTCTCATGTCAACACTGCTCTGCTCTCTCCTTTGTCCCACCCCGGCTGAAATTACACTGGTTCCATGTAAGCTGACGTGTCGTGTCACACACAAATCAAAGGCTCTCATTCCTCACAAACTTAAGCCATTCAAATCCCTCAAATCCATCAGAGAATGTGTCAAGGGTTTAAAACTGCAGTCTGGGATTGGACGGTGTGACGAAGTGCCTCAGTCTACCATTAAACTGTGAATATAGCTGCAAAATGCTATTTCTTAGCTTTCAGACGCTGTTTAAACCTTTCAGACGGAGCAAACGGGAATTAAATCATCTGTATTAAAAGGTCAATGATTAGATGAAACCTTATTAATGTTGAAGTTTTAATTGTGATTTACTCACAAAGACTTTTACATTCACACTAAACACCAACAATTAATCCTCCTGGAAAACTTTCTACTCCAAGATTTCAATCACCTTTTCTAATAAACACAGATTTTCATTCCAAACTAAACTTAAGGCTCTGAAAGCCACGGTTTGGATTTTTATGATAAATACATAAAGTTTTTCTCCAATTGAGCTGGAATGGAGAAAGATAGGTTGTTGTCAAGCAGAGGTCATGAGTTTACTGGTGTTTGATTGTGTGCAAAATAACTCAAACATTTCTTGACAGATTTCGTTGGAATTTGCAGGATGAGTGTGTGTGTGTGTGGGGGTTATGATCCATTCATCCAGGAAAGCACTCAGTGAACAACATTTCATGCCTGATTACAGTGCGCGACCACCTAGTGTGGGTATAAGCTCATAGGGTAAATTTATAATTATCTCAAATTTGCAAACATTTTTAACCTGAACCTTCTGGCCTACATACAAGAGGTCCCACAGCTGTGGTCCCTTCAAGATGGCCATAATTTGTTTCAATTGGGAAACAAAAGTGAAACCCAGGAACTCGATCCAGCCTGTTTTTCAGATCAGTGGTGTGACCCAAAAAACAGCACCTTCAGCACACTTACAGCCTCGTGTATGGAAGTCAAGTGTGAAGAGACAAGAGCCTCAGTGACTCATGAAACACACACAGGAAGTCCAACAGGAACACACAGAACTGACCTCAGAGTCTGCAGGCGGCAGTGAGGACTCAGCAGGAAACCACACAGCTGCTCAACTCCTGAACCCTGCAGCTGGTTCCAACTCAGGTCCAGATGTCGCAGGTGTTCCTGAAGGGAGGGGTTGGACTTCAGAGCTGAGACCACAGAAGAACAGCTGATCTTTGACAGGCTGCAGTGCTTCAACCTGAATAAGGAGAGAAGTGAGCTTGAGGATACCAGATCACAACAGCAACAGCAACAGAATGAAGATTGTAGAACGTGTAGAACTTTTCCTATTTACTCACAAAGACTTTTACATTCATGATGGTAAGCCCAATTCCTTTTACTGACTCAAGTCCTCATGAGTCCCTCACCAAAGTGTACCGGGTTTATGAGTCACTTGAGTCACTTGAGTCAGTGTGCAAATGCACATGTGCAGTTTGTGCATGCAACTTCCATCAGCTCCTGCTCCTCGGAGATCAGTGCTTTGTATATATTTTTACAACTGTAGTTTAGAATAGCAGCCTGTCAGCAATTAAATGTTGTCTGTTCTCTTCTTAACAGCTAGTCAATTAGCTGTAGCATGAATGAGTCAGCGAACGAGTTAATGGAGATGATGAATCGTGAGTTCAGAGTCATTAAAGTGACTCCAAGTTTTGAGTCAGTAGTTCATGACTTGCGCATCACTATTTAACATTCACACTAAACATCAACAACTAATCCTCCTGAAAAATTACTGCTCCAACTTTTCATTCACATTTTCTAATACACACAGATTTTCATTCCAAATGACACTTAATCCTCTGAAAGCCATGATTTGGAAATGTCACGTCCTGTCACGTGTTTTCACTGTCTGGTCTGGTGTCATAGTCTCATCTGTAATCTGTCACTCCTAGGTAGATCACACACCTGGTTTTAGTCTTCCCATGCATTCCTCATGTTTCCTCGGTTCCCTGTCCTCCTGTCTCCGCCTCGCACACTGATTAGTGTAGATCAGCTGCACCGGGTGGGGCGATTACTTAAAGGTGTGTTTGTGGGTGTCTTGTTGCCAGATTGGCTGTGTTCTCATGCCAGCATTCCAGCGTTTCTCCCCCCGTGTGCTCCCCTGTTGCCGACCGCCTGTATGACCTCCTCTCCCGCCTGAGCCTCTGACAGACCCCGTTGCCGTTTACAACCTGGACTCTGCACGACCCCGAGCTTGGATCTTTCCCCGGACTGACTCCCTGGTATTGACCACAGCCTGTCCCTCGGATTTCCTCGCCTGTCCTCTGCTGTTCACGTCTGCTGGCTCCGACCCACGTCTGTCTACTGACCACGTCTCTGTCCGTCCTACGTCACCCCCGTCTGCGGCCCTCAACCCTCGCTTCTGTTCTGACATCTCCACTGCCTGCCTGGGTTGTGTAAATAAAACATTATTGAATGGAACAACGCTCTCGGTGTGTATTTGGGTTCGAGTCCTCGTGACAGGAAATATATAAAAAATGAATAAATAAAGTATTTCTCCATTTGAGCTGTAGTGGAGAACGATGGATTGTTGTCAAGCAGAGGTCATGAGTTTACTGGTGTTTGATTGTGTGCAAAATAACTCAAAAATTTCCAGACAGATTTGATTAGAATTTCTAAGATGAGTGTGTGTGTGTGTGTGTGTGTGTTTTTGTGTGTGTGTGAGTGTGTGCATGCGTATGGGGCGGGGGTTATAATCCACCCATCCAGGGAAGCACTCAGTGAACAACATTTCATGCCTGATTACAGTGTGCGGCCTCTTGGTGTAGGTATCTGCTCATAGGGTGAATTTCTACTTTTCTCATATTTGCCAACATGTTCAACCTGAATCTTCTGGCCTACATATAAGAGGTCTCACTGCTGGGTGGTCCCACCAAGATGGCCACCGTTTGTTTCAATTGGGAATCAAAAGTGAAACCCAGACGCTCGATCCAGCCTTTTTTCCAGATCAGTGGTGTGACGTCACAGAAAACAGCAGCTGCAGCACATTTACAGCCTTGTGGATGGAAGTCAAGTTTGAACACACAAGATCTTCAGTGACTCATGAAACACACACAGGAAGTCCAACAGGAACACACAGAACTGACCTCAGAATCTGCAGGCGGCAGTGAGGACTCAGCAGGAAACCACACAGCTGCTCAACTCCTGAATCCTGCAGCTGATTCCAACTCAGGTCCAGATGTTGCAGATGTTCCTGAAGGGAGGGGTTGGACTTCAGAGCTGAGACCACAGAAGAACAGCTGATCTCTGACAGGCTGCAGTGCTTCAGCCTGAATAAGGACAGAAGTGAGTGTGAGGATCCCAGATCACAACAGCAACAGAATGATGAAGATTGTAGAACTTGTAGAACTTTTCCTCTTTACTCACAAAGACTTTTGCATTCATGATAGTAAACCTGATTCCTTTTACTGACTCGGGAACTCATGAGTCCCTCACCAAAGTGTACCGGGTTTATGAGTCACTTGAGTCACTTGAGTCAGTGTGCAAATGCCCATGTGAAGTTTGTGCATACAACTCCCATCAACTCCTGCTCCTCGGAGATCAGTGCTTTGTATATATTTTTACAACTGTAGTTTAGAATAGCAGCCTGTCAGCATTGAAATGCTGCCTGTTCTCTTCTTAACAGCTAGTCAGTCTGCTGTACCATAAATGAGTCAGTGAACGAGTTAATAGAGATGATGATTCTTGAGTCCAGAGTCATTGAAGTGACTCACGAGTTTTGAGTCAGTCGTCCATGACTTGCACATCACTATTTAACATTCACACTAAACATCAACAGCTAACCCTCCTGAAAAATTACTGCTCCAACTTTTCAGTCACCTTTTCTAATAAACACAGATTTTCATTCCAAATGACACTTAATCCTCTGAAAGCCACGATTTGGATATGCGTGAAATATGAATAAATAAAGTTTGTCTCCATTTGAGCTGTAGTGGAGAACGATACATTGTTGTCAAGCAGAGGTCATGAGTTTACTGGTGTTTGATTGTGTGCAAAACAACTCAAAAATTTCCAGACAGATTTGATTGGAATTTATAGGATGTGTGTGTGTGTGTGTGTGTGTGTGTGTGTGTGTGTGTGTGTGTGTGTGTGTGTGTGTGAGTGTGCGTGCGTGTGT
>JAUESE010093203.1:1522-12292 GCA_032274725.1 Malacoctenus triangulatus | reverse complement strand
TGTGTGTGTGTGTGTGTGTGTGTGTGTGTGTGTGTGTGTGTGTGTGTGTGTGTGTGTGTGTGTGAGAGAGAGAGAGTGTGAGTAAGTCAATGGTGCTTGATCACATCAGAAAGAAACTCAGTGGTACTGCACATTACTGCTGCTGGATTCCATAAGAGGCTCTATGAACACTTAAATGCACTTGCATTATGCACTTTAGCCCTTTGAAATAGGCCGGGGGGGCAGTAACAGAAGGGGGCACTTGAGGTCCAGGCACGCCTGATAATTTCTACCACTTTTTAAAGTTAACACATTCTTGTTTTTATTCTTTTGTCGACTTGAAATACGTGTGTAGATTGGGACTGACCGCACATCGAGTCCTCTCATGTTGTCTACAGTGAATTAATTATTCATTTGATCAACGAGCTCATTAATCGGTGTCAGGACGTCGCACGGTGGTGTTCTGGGGCAAATCGTCCGACACCTCCGACTGTTTGATGTGGTTTGTTGTTGAGTTGGTGCGCTGGTTGTACAGACATAAAAGATTTGAGATAATCGGTGGCCCCCGGCTGGCTGGGAGCGTCGGGCAGCACGTAACATCCTCACAAACGCTGGTTTGTTGGCTTGATTGGGGCCTTTTGACTCGTCACTGCTTTGGTACGAAAGACGGAGTCTTACTTGGACACCGAAGTGTCTATTGTATGTGCAGTATGACAGGAAGACAAAAAGAAGTAGGCCTCTCGGTCTTGCTCTTGGCTTTACCTTGAGATTTCTCAGAAGAGTGTATCCACTTGGCTCTGTTTCTGGGACTTGTGTGACGGCGGCTCCCCTGAGATCTCGCCCCAATTGAAGTGACTGAGGACAAAGAGAAGAAAGAAAAAAAGAAAAAAAACCCCTCCTTCCCTGTTAACTTGAAGACTGATCTGACTTGATATCTGCTCTGATTCTGTATTTTCCTCACTCGTTCTGCTCTCCTTTTTTTTTTTTCTCCTCCTGAGGAGAGCGTGTTGTTTCCTCCCTGGGTGTCCTCCTTCCGTCAGTCTAATCAGCCCTTTTAATTACTCTCGCTATCAGCCACCCAATGCCTCCCCTGTCACCCCTGGGAGCCTCTGCCTGGAAAAGCAGAGGAACGGGAAGGGAGCGCAGAGGGGACTGATGGCAGGCAAGGGGCTCATCACGGAGGCTGTCTGGAGGCCGGGGGCCACAGTCATACCAGGCCTTTGCCAGTCCGTCAGCAGCCCTGGCAGCTCGCCTCTCTGCCTGCCGGGCAGCTGATGTCTTGTAGCGTCAGTTAATCTCCAATGGGAGAACACCAGTGGTCCAGAGCTTTGGTTTTGATACTCAACTATTATTTATGCAGTTCTCTGACTTTTGAGTAGTTCAATATATTTAAGCCTTCATACTGCACTCAAATCCTATTTGGAGGGAACCTGAAGTTCTCCTGTTTGAAGTGTGGTGTGAAAGTGATCAAATGGGGTGTTTGGCATCTGCACATCATCACTCTGTGATCACCTGTCCGTGTTAGCTTGACCCCAGCATCAGCACATGACGAAGAAACCCGACCCAAGTCGCCATGTGCTGCATGACCTAACTGCATCCATAAAAGTAGCGACTGGTGGGAGCTTGGCGAGGTCAGTGGACAAGGAACACTGACATACCATCTTTCGAAGGCATGGCAGGAAAATTAATCATCTCTGGGACCGTCTAACACCCCGAATTCTCAAAATTATTGACAGTTTAGCTGACCATGACACTAACCTCATGTATGAGTGCTTTCTTTGAACACTTGCAACATGAATACAATTACTTTTCTCATTTTCACAGCTATCCTTCCACTAAACTTCAGTCGCTCTGTCAGTGATGCATAATTTGCTTGTCCCACCTGTGAAAACGAGGCCAGAACAGGCACACATGACCTCATTGACGAGTGTCGGCCTATGAACCTCTTGATTTGGAGGTCAGAATACTCGGAGGAGCTGTGAGTAGGAGGAGCGAACTCTTTCCAATGCAATTACACACAGCAACGCTGCCAGACAGCCAGTGGGAGCAGAGTACAAAGTTTCCACTTCTAACGTGAAGGAGCAACTCAAAAAACGGGAGCCAAGTCGATGAACGCAGAGCTGGACCAAGATGGCACCGTTACGCCAGCTTGCCCTGAACTTGTCTGATCCCTGATCTGATTTTCGAGAGCTCATAGAGATTGTTGTTGTCTTCCTGTCATCCCTCGTTTTGTTTGTTCCAGGAGATAAGAGGATGCTTTGTCTCTGTGGTGAACCGAGGTGCACCCCACTCCATTTTTAATTTTGTTCCAGGTCGAGCCCAAAGAAGTTGTACTTTTAGACATCCCAGGCGCCCCCCCATGAAAATACATCATGGATGAATGTGAATCAACAAACACGTGGAGCGAGTAAATGTTTCATGAGCAGTACCTTTGTGTATTTGTGAGGCCAACATTCTTTTAAAAAGCTTTGTTCACTCTTCTTTAATCTTCCTCTGCTTCCCTGGATTGCCACACGGAGCTTTCTGCACGGCGTCCCCAATCTACCCGAGGACGCTCGGCTAACCCCGGTGCCTCCAAAATAGTTCAAAACCCAAGACACGGCCCGAACATGTGAACAGTCGAGGAAGCTGCAGAGTCTGTGAGCAGGGGAGGCTTAAATAGAGCGGAGAGTTCCTAGAGGATATCGACGGGTTGTGTTCAAATGTTGTAATACAGTTGAAAACGCATCCAAACACTGGATAACTGACAGATATGGAGCGTCTTGTTTATGATGTTTTCAATAACTGCTCCATCAAGGCGGGTAGAATCCAATCCAAAGGTTGGCAGATCAGTCCCCCAATGTCAGCCTGTGCCTGTGCTGCAGTATCTTTGGGCAAGACGGTTAAATGGCTCCAAGTTGTTGTGAAGGAGTGTCAAAATGTCCAAAGAAGACATATGATCAGTCTCGAGTAGGTTTCCAGCTTGTGTCATCAGGAACAAAACCAAACAAATCTCATTCTCCTCATGGAAGTATCGGTATAAAAGAGGGTTCATGACCCATGTACAGAACACACCTACAGCTACAACAACGATGCAGAGGAGGCTGGAGATGAATCACAGATGTGTTCTCACCTGCAACATAACACAGTGCTAAAGGTAGCTTGTGCCAGTTATCAACAAAATAAGTAGCAGCAAAACATACAAAATGGGCAACAGAATTAATCAGAAGCAGGGTGAAATCGGGGGGAATACAGTCCCAAAAATTCAAAGACCAACTTCATTTATACATGCATTTTTTCTCAATGTATTTGTGCATTTTTTCATAGACACGTTATATTTCTGTTTTCCAGTGTTGGGAAGGAATTACCCAGAACTCCCTGTGAGCCCTCCCCTGAATCGTCCCCTTGCAGTTGCACCTGAACACAAAGAAATGTTGCTGTAGGACTTTTTTACCTGCATTTGACAGACAGTTGCGACTATGTAACATGAAGCGCATTCAAAGTTTTAGAGTCCCACCAGTGTTTGTACAGCAGTCGTGTACATAGGTGACTCATTCGGCGGCGGAGCTACAGGTGGAGCGGCAGGCCTGTTGGGATCTGTCTCGGGGCATCTCTGCTCTCGCTGCCAATAGTGAGGTGGCTTCGTGCCAGCGGGCTGCTGTCACACGGGCCCGATCCTTAATCAGTCAGCAGAAAATCCCGGCTCAGGACCCCCATATGTTTGATCACAATGTGACACAGAAGTCTTATTAGTCCTCTGTGACCGACGGTAATTAAACTTGTCTTGTTATTTTTCTATTCCCTCTCCTCCCCAGGCCCAGGCACCACTTCTCTCCATCCGTTCCTCCATCCTGCCTGTAATTATCCATCTGGAAGACCGTGGGAAGCTGCTGAGGTTGAAGGTAAGGGTATTTACTGCATCACACAACAATAAAATTGGCTGAGACATCGATTCTCCCCCCCCCCTTTTTTTTTTTTTCCTTTTACGGGATGTAGCAAAGTTGATTACAAGTTGAATAAACATCAGACGCTTGGTTCACATCCCCGCTTTGGGTTCAAATGGCTGCGCACACGGCCGGTCTGATAAAATAGCCGACAGCTTTACTGTGTTCAACGGCGTAGCGATGCGATCGCATCGAACATTTATAGGACTGTTGCGGTCTTGTGAGTGTTGTCTTGTGTGTGCTGTTTTGTTGTTGTGTCCTAATGAGCCCACTGGAGACTGTGGGATTTTGGAAAGCAAAGAATTTGATGAAGTGGATTCGTGGTTCTTCCGTTACTTTAACGACGCGGCAGCAGATGTGGAAAATATCCTGGTGTAATTACACTCGTGAGCCGTCACTGGAAATGCAGACGAAGTTACAATAATAAAAGGTAGTGGCTCAATCACAACCTGCTGTATGTACCTGCCTGCATTGGTACAGTGCTGTAGATGGTGACAGCCATGCCGTGGAGGCTTTTGGTCCTGCAGACGCACATTCCAGAAATCCTGTAAGAAATGAAGCATACTACCCCATATGTGACATTTACTCCTCTTGTGCACAGAAACTAAGTCGGTGACATTGTACGAAGCGGCTTTGTCATTTTATTAAGACTTACTGGTTATTTTTTTTCCTGTTGTGCCAGTTCTCCCTCTCAAATGTTTAACTTCCTGCAACCTGTTTATGTACCAAACTATTGCTGCAGGTTGTGACTAAAGCTCGACAAGGTACCAAAAACGTGGACTGATGCTTGATTCTTTGAACTGACAGTCTGCATGCAGGTATTCTGCAAGTCCCATGTGAATAGTTCATGGAGCCACGTCTTCTTTGCTTGTCCTCATTTCTTCTGCCACCACAGTGTTCGCTGAACTTCCAACTTCCATCATTTTGACCCTTCCAAACGATGAAGGGGGCAAGCAGTGGCTTTATTTGGGCTCAGTGTGATTGGATATGTTTTCTGGCATCCAAATCATGAAAGAAAAAAGCATAGAACTTTTTTTGTTGCTTCAATCCCATTATTGTGTATCATGTTGTGAGGCAATAAAAAAAAATTGTGTTTTGTATGTATATGTATATTTTGTTTCTCCCCAGACCAAGTTGAGATTTTTTGATTTTAGCCAAAAGTGTGAGAAAAGTTTAGCCCCCCCTGTGATTTGCAGACCAACACACACTGCCCTTGGCTTGATATTCAGTTGTGAACATGACTTTGTAAATTCTGCATTTCTCCTTTTCTGGTAAAACATGAAAATGGACCAGGAGTACATTGTCGGCTATGACAACATATAACACAACAGTAGTCGGACTGAAACCTGTTTGCACAAGGCACACATTTTTTTTAAAAATGCACTTGATGCAACATTCCTGTGCTTACAAATGGCCACAGTCGGCATCTGGTGGTACGTGCAATGCTCCGGATTGTGCTCTGCACATTGAGTAAAAAGTTGTGTTTTCAGAAAGTTAAGAACACCTTTTATATCGTTTGTCAAGTCCGAAGGAAATATTTTACCCAGCAGCCGCGCTTAAGATGAAAGATGGCAGGCTGTTTGAACCCGGTGTTGCCTGGCTCCCTGTCAGGAGACGCACCTAATTCAGTCAGCTGTTGATTTGTTTGCGCTGTTCCGCGGTTCACTCGCTCTCAGCCGAGTGCAGCAGCGACAGCACACTTTTTGACAGCTGGTGTCCTCCGAGCACATCGGGTGGCCGGTACCAGTTAAAGAAATGTAACGCTGCCTTCGCTTGTGCCGTGCGAGTAAAAAGGGAAGGAACGGGCTTTTTTTTTTTTTTTTTTTTTTTTTTTTTACAATAGTCTGGTGTGAAACGTCCTACACTGGCAAGTACTAAAAGCTTACCCGTACTGGTTGAGTTCTGGTTGAGTCATGTCTTGTCATGGGGCGTTGGGTTTGGTTCGGGTTGTGTCTTGCAGTTTGAGCGCTGGTTGGGAGAGGTATTTGAACCACCAAACTTTTGGTCGCTGGACGCCCTGCTGCTTGGAGTAATAGAAGTAATATTGGCCCTAAATAAGTCGATGGACATTTTGAATTGATGTCAAATATAGTTTGACAAGTTCCCTAAAAAAAATGAATATAAGATCTCAAAGCTAACCCCACAGGCCGACTAGATGTGGGTTGATTAGAGCTTGGACTCGTTGGACGCGTTATATTATTTTGCCCTATTGTAGGTAAACATGCATGAAAGGATTCAAGTGTTCAATGCTATTTTATTTTTTTCAGACCAAACATGGAAGTGGAGATGTTACTCTCATTTCCTGCTAGCTTGAAGCACCGTGTGACACCACATTTGTCAAATTTTAGTTACAAGCCCCTAAATGATTTTGTCCATTGTTTTTCTCAAATTCTACAATCAGTGGTGGTTTCATTGAACTCTGCCGTGAGACAAATGGAACCACTAGCTGAAGACTCCGAAAGACGCAGTTTGAACCTCCTTCAGAGAAACCAGACATGAGCCAGAATCCACACTTTACTCTCGCGCTCCAAGCGCGGAACACTTCTCAACTCACCGGCGTTCCTTCAGTTCTAATTCCACCGATGCACCAGACACATCGCAACACCATCCTGAGTGTGGCCTGCAGCAAACTGGATGCTGGAACAGATAAAACGGCTTTGCTCAGCATGACAAAAAGAGAGCTTTGGTTCAAAAACTGTTGATTTGAAGCATGTATCAGAGCAACACTGTGTGCAGAACATTGGAATGGGGGTGTGTGTGTGGGGGGGGGGGATACCACGTAAGCAGTTCAAGTCTTCAGTATCGCCTCAGTACGAAACAAGTCGCAGCTCGCCAAGGATATGCATCATTTTTACCGCTCTTCATGAATAAACATAAAACCATTGCTTCTTGTAAGAAACGCTGCACTTACACTGATTTGTGATTAATTAGTGGTGATTAAAGAGCTCCTGACACCTTCTGTGAAGTTTTGTGTTCTGAACTCCTCTGAAAGGGGGAACAAAGCAGTTGCGGTTCCTCAGCAGGACTGTCTGGAAAGTTTTTTTTTTTCCCCTCTTGGTAGCCTTGAGCTCTTTTCACGTCGCTCCATTAGGCCATTTGGAAATCATCCATTCGGGGTGCGAAGAAGACAATTTAGTAGAAAGGCTAAATAAAGAGGAGACAGTTGATAAACTTTATAGGCCATCAGTTAACTTTATGTGTTCAAGAGAAGAAAAAAAACCCCACTGCAATGGGTGGAAATGTTCTTCCATTAGATTGTAACATAAAACCGATATTAAATCCACGGAGACTCCATCCACATAACCTCTCATCTGTTGCCTTGAATATAACAGTACTATGTGTTTGGATAGTGTTGACTCACCATTATCTGTGTTGCCTCATCACTTTGCGCCTCTTTTTTCTTCATATCTCTCCTGCTGCTCTGTTGTTTTCACTGCAAAGAACTTGCTTGAACTCTGGAAGTTTTTCATGGGATCTGCATTGCATCAATATGAAGCCACATTTTTTAAGTGAAAATGTCACTCATTGAAAGTGGCTCCCAGAGTGGATGAAGCCAAAGAATGCTCCCCACCGCATCTTTGTGGGCGGAGCTACCGAGCTGAAGCGCCTGCACCAAAACCATCAAAGCTTTACCATTCAACTTGTTTCTTTATTTGCTTTCATGCCACCATCAGTCCACACAATCTGTCTTTGGTTTCTATGCTGTCCTCAGCTGGGTTTTGTGGGCATGTGCCCCCTACAGGCCTGGCATATATACCACAGCGTCTTTAGCCCAAACCCTCCTGTGTGGATGGAGACTTTTCCTGGAGTGTGTCCATCTATACGGGGGACGTTTTAGGAAACAGATGGGTGATCTGCTTCAGGTTGATGGGGCCTCGGACTCGTTAAAAATCAGCCCATGCTCTATTTTCCACGAACACCAAACAAAGGAACGTGCCACACAGTATGTAATGTGTTCTGTATTTGACTGTGATATCTATTGAATTAACCTAACCTGGCGGCATTGTTGGTGACCACATGCCACTCACTTGGTCTGAATCTCCAAAAACTTTTACAGTGCAGATCCTTGTGTAGCCAGAAGGGGAGAGCAGCGACTCTGTGACTAGGAGACTTTTGTTTAGAGTCCCAGGACAGTAGAGAGAGTGTGATGAGACAGCCATTGCCACCATTTGTCAGCACCCTTGTCACCACCATAATGGTCTTTGAGTGTGGCCATGTGTCCTTGACTGCTCCCCAGGTACTGCTCGACGTCCTACTGCCTACAAGTGTTAAGATTTACTATGATTGCGATGGGTTCCATATGTTGGGGTGATTTCCCCCAGAGAATCAATAAAGTAACATGAAGTCACATCTTTTATTCTCCACAACTCCAATCCTGGAGGACTGGCTTCCCGAGACTTTTAGCTGTGTCCCTCCACCAACACGCCTGAGTCAAACAAATGGGTCATGATCAGGATCCTGCAGAGTTTAGGTGTCTCTTTATATTCGGAGTCAACTGATTCTAAAGACTCCTGATCCTCACGGTGACTCGTCAGTCCGATTTAAGTGTGTCTGAATAGGGAGACGCTTAAAACCTGCAGGATTACTGCCCTCCCCCCAGGCCCGAGTTTTGTGTGATAGAAGTTGCTGTTGAAGAGTTATTTATATTATTGTTTTTAAATTTACAGATGAAGTAGTGACTTGTGCCTAAAAAAGATACAGCTCAATGGGCCCATCGTTCGCTAAACTCCACGCACGCCTCAACTTAGAGGGAAATTTTGGATATCTTAACTGCCACTGAGGATGTCCTGGAAAGCATCCTTCCAAAGGACTGAGCCTCAAACGGTTCAGAGGCATCACACTCCCTTTGCTTTCTCTACACGTATGGTCTTCTCACGTACAGATCCTGATCTCTCGGGGAACCGTGCAACTGTTGATTCCCAATCTTCTAAGCAGTGCCGTTTTTCTGATCCTGTCACGTTGGACTCCTTCCTGCCCCCCACCCCCCACACCCCCCACACCCCTCCCACAGCGCCGCGGTTTCCAGTCAACAGATGTTTGATCAGAGCTGCCCTCCGCGACGTCTCAGCCGTCCCTGTCCGCGCGGTCTGCGTTTGGCTGTCTGCGCCGCACATCTGGTCGTTAGCGCTCCTTTATTTTCACAGTTACATCAGGGCCACCAACCCCTCAGGATCTGAGTGCTCATCTTCCCTTTTTATTATTCAGTCCATTCACGCTGCTGTTTAGCTGAGAGGCAGAAAAAGGCCCTTCAAAACCAGCCCGGGATAATCCGCTATCGGGGGTTTAATTGTGCCGGTCCATTTGGAGCGCCGTCGGAATGCTTAATGCCAGGAGCCCAACAGGTGTAATTGCTGTTCATTTGATGAGTTGTGAGACGATAACTGCTGTTAATGTGTTATGATGTACTTCAGAGGAAGCAGCCAATCATTTTTACCGAAGGCTCGCAATGTCCGTTAATATTGTTACTGCAGCCGTGATTACGTCATCATCTGTAGGCACAGATTGTCCGGGACCGTGTCTTCGATGATGTTTGAGAGGACTGCTTTTTCGCTTTGAAATGACATTTCATTATAATTATCCAGTCCAACATGGACATTGGATGGGAGCCAGGGTACACAATGGGCGTCCTGCCAGTCCACAGGACTAACACAACACGACACACAATCGGCAACATGCAATGATTCTCATGGATGCTGTGGAAGACATGCTTGTTTGGCTACACGACCAAAACATGACCGACACATAACCAGGAAGACTCTTTTAGGATGGGTCGTTGGTTGTTAAACCTGGGTTGACAGTAAAGATTGTTCGTGGAGGTGAGCCTGGCAAAATCCCCCCGTTTTGTGTGTGAATGGGAAAAATTAATGGTGGATGTGAACGTAAGAGACAGATTTTTATCTGCAAATATACATTAGAATCCATAGAAGCAGGTCAGCTCTCCTGGTAAAGCCCCCTGGGTCAAGTACAGATGAGCAAAATTCTCCCTTCGACTTTCCTGTATTTTATCTTACTTTCTATCTTGCCAGCTGTTATTCTGGTTTTGCTCACAGAGGTCTGAAGAAAGGCCGAGGCGCTGTAGGCGATGAAAACTAAATGAAAATCATGTAAATAATGCAAATGAGCTCAAGGGCATAAACAACAACAAATCCATGCAGCTGAAGTTCTTGCCATAACATTGTGTTTTGAGCCCACGGTGACGAGTTGAGTTGCATAACTAGAAACTTAAGGAGCTCCAAAACTACCAGCGCAGAGTTAAACCACTCAGCGTGCAACCCAAAGCGTGCTTTATACTGGATGAAGAATCAATCCACATCAGATAAAAGCCCACCATCGCATGCGCTGAATCAATCCAACAAGCCTGTGAAAGAAAAAAAGAAGCTCTCTGATTCCACTTTGTGAGTTCTCAGGCAGTGAGAATTTAAACTAGAATTGGATCACTGGGAGAGACCACAGTTCATTTGGAGAACTACAAACAGCAGAGGTACCACCCTCATCTGTGTATTGGATTCTTTCTGTAACCATGATGTAAAACAGCAAGGAGTCCATGTTGTGGGTTTGTTGTACCACAGAAAGTGAATGGAAAGATTCAGTGAAATGATTAAAAAAACAAAATCCAAGTACATAAAACGGACTCTCGGATCCATGAAAGACGAAGCCATGTCAGTTGTGTATGATGTTGATAGTGATGCTGAGCCAGGTGAGTAGTTGAATAACTTTACTCATCCTCTTCCACAGAGTTAATGAGTATACATTGATGGTAGTTAGCAACCTAATACCAGGGAGGACAGACGGACATGGTAAAACTGTACAATGATCCCAGTAAACCCCTGCAGCCATGATGGGGTGAGGGGGGGGGGGGGGGGGGGGC